>VNKF01012619.1:0-13041 GCA_008044355.1 Drosophila lacteicornis
CCACTTCCCGAGGACGGGCTGCTCTCGTTCGCCTTCTTGTACTCCTCGTATGCAGCAGCATTTTGGGTTGACAGCCAACTAAGAAGAGGATCCCAATAGGTGACCACTGGTCATGGACTAGCAGGGATTGGAGATAGCTTGTCCATAATTTTTAAAATTCTGATTTTGGCCCCTTTATATTGCTCCAGCAGTGGCAGTAGCAGCAGCTGCAGGGCCAGGAGCAGCTCGTCCTCGTCGGCGGCATCGGGAGCTGGCCTCGCGGCTTTGGAAATCATAATTTAAGTAATTTGTTCGTTTGATTTGCTTATTTCTCTGTGAAATAACATACATATTTTAAGACTTCATTTTGTTTTAATATTTTTAATTTTTTTATTTTATGGTCAAGATTGCATATAATTGGATCTTCTTTAATTGTATTGTAAATAAATTAATTTTTTCCCGCTGGAAAGTCCCGCCATAGGGTTTTGTTTCCAATTGCCTGTCTCAATTTCGCAAGGGTCGCGGTGAATTATCAAATATTTCCTTCCTCTCGCGCCACCCCTGCGAAGACTCAGCCGATTTGAAATATCTAGCGCGTTGTTCATTCTAGTATATTCTAGTATTTATATTAGCTCATCTGCGTACCGACCTTGCTAAGAGGCGCCGAAAAAGTGTATTTGTCTCTCGCAGGCACTCATTTGGTTGCTAAATTTTAGCGCTGGTGATACGGCTATGATACAGGGCACAAGTTTTCATTAATTAGCTACTTCATTAGAACCTTGAAAGAGACAACTATATGTCGTTTTTGGTTCGGATTTTTTTCGTAATGCGACTACGGTCAGACTAATTTAAAAGGTAAACAATAACAATGGCCAGAATTCGCAGTACATAATTATCAATTTCTGAAGTCCTCGTGCAAACACTCTTGCAGAAATTAATATGAAAGCCCTTACACTGATTATTACACCCGCTCGTGTACATAGATTTAGTTAATTCATAATAATTACACAATTTCACGGCGGAAACCCCATGCCACCGAAAACTTATTTATAATGTTTATTTATCTTGCTTTTGTGCAGTATAGTTGCTAAAAATAATGCCAACCCTTCAGAAAAATCCAATATATTCTGTGAGACCGTTTTGTCTAATGAGACATTAATATACTTTTTAGATATAATTTAATGAATTACAGACGGTATATTCTATCGAACTCATTTTTTTGTCTGGTATTTTTTCAATGACCTATCGGGTTTGTCAAATAATGAGCAATTTAATGTATTAAATCTCTTATTGAAAGTGCCGTATAGTCGTCTTGCTCGCACTTAGGCAAAACCCTATGGCTGCTGTCAATCTTCGAATTAATGAGCCAATTAATGAAGTTTTTAATACAGTGTCATGATGCTATAAGAGTAATTAATCCAGATGTCGCATCAACTCAGACTTTTCCATTTCCAACAGGTAACAATTGTTTGGAAAATTGTGCAGCACTTTGATCATTTTGAAGTTGAACTCTCATATTATTGGTTAGCGATAACGTTTTTACGTTATTCCATAAAGGTGATGCCTTTAGGCAAGCATTCAATTCATCTGCAGGCGTTCCACCGGGAATTACTGGCAACGTCTGCCTGAAATTGCCTGCCAATAATATCATCAAGCCGCCAAAGATGTTGTTATTTCGCCGAAGATCCTTCAGTGTGAAGTTAAGTGCTTCAAGTGAATTCTTATGTACCATTGTGCACTCATCCCAATCAATGAGCTAGCATTGCATCAACAATTTTCCCATTGCACTGGATCGGGAAATATTGCATGTTGGAGTATCAATTGTGTTTAAATTGAGTGGCAACTTAAGCGCAGAATGTGCAGTACGACCATAATATAAAAAAAAAAAATATTTAAACAAAATTAAGTAAAACACAGCTGACAGTATGGCCGTTTGGCAGTTTCGTATGGATGTTCGGTGAACACCATAAAACCTGGTTACATTAGAAATATGAAACCCTTAGCTAGCTAAAAGGGTTTATAAAGGTGCTCATCGAAAGTCCATACGAAATGGCCAATCGGCCATACTGTCAGGTGTATTTGTTTACAATTCAAATGCTGCAAAACGAACAATAAACTTTAATTATAATAAAATAAAAACACCTCTTAACGAGGTGAGATTAAAGTGACGATGGCACATTCAACTCCAAAAATTTCTGATACCAAATTTTGTGACGATTAATAGTTATTTAAACAAAAATATTTAAAAAGTTTTTAATTAGTTTCAAAATCGGCACTTAGCTGAAAAATTAAAAAAGGCAAAACAGGCAGAGTGCCGATTTTGAAACTAATTAAAAACTTTTTAAATATTTTTGTTTAAATAACTATTACTATCAGGATGATCGAGGTGTCATTCGACGCGTATTTAAAGCTAGATCACAACAACATTAAAAATTTTGGGATTTTAGCTCCACCGGCCCCAACAGCTCAAATTTCCAAAATTTTCAATTTCGCACTTTCACTCCCATTTCTCCTAAACTAATCCGTTTTTGAAAAACCTTAGTATGCAGTTTCAAAGAGGATTACAATACCTTTCGATCAAGATATAAATGGTTCTGATCGGACTATCGTAGCAGATTTTCAATTCTACGGCTGTATATAGTAGTCTCCTTGCGCACCACAGTCTCGGTGCTCATCGTCACTACGTGGACTGCCGTCCACAGTGATTTCCAAAGCCGGGGCCAGCTCTCGATGCCGCCGACGAGAACGCGCTGCTGCGAGAGCCAAACACACTTTTTCGGCCCCTCTTAGCAAAATCGGTATGCAGATGAGCTAAGAGAAATACTAGAATATGGTAGAATGAACATCGCGCTAAACCTTTTAAATCGGATGGATCTTGGCAAGGGTTTCGCGAGAGGAAGTCAATATTTGACAATACCCCGCGACCCTTGCGAAATGAAGACAGGCAATAGGAAACAAAGACGTATGGCAGGATTTTCCAGGGGGGGGGAAAACTTAATTTATTATTATTATACAATTAAAGAAGATCCAACTATATGCAATCTTGACCATAAAATTAATAAAAAATATTAAAACCAAATCATGTCTTATAATATGGGATTTCACAGGGAAATAAGCTAATCAAACGAATAAATTACTTAAATTATGATTTCCAATGCCGCGGGGCCAGCTCCCGATGCCGCCGACGAGGACGAACTGCTCCTGGCACCTGCCAGAGCTCTCCGCGGAACACGTGCTTCCCGAGGACGGCGAGGTCGAGTTGCTCTCATTCTCCTTCTTGTACACCTCGTATCCTCTGAAGCAGCAGCATTTTGGGTTGGCAGTCAACTAAGAGGTTGGGTTATCGGGTCACTTATCACAAATTTGTTATGGCGAAATGGCTTGGGCTAGTTTATTAATTTAAATGACATATAATAACGTAACATTTACTTTTGACTACCCATACATGCATACATTGAACATAGAATGACCTCCGTTAAACTACCCATTACTTCGTTATTTTTGCTCCGATCGATGTCTTTTTCGGTAGCGAGCGAAGCACGTCCGCTCGCGGCTGCTGGCGAATTCAGAAAAGATCTAGCGTCGGTTCGTTGCGGTAACTCCGGGGAACCATGAATCGTTTTTAGCGGGAGAGGAGAGGAATATTGCCGCTCTAGACTACAGACGTATTCAAATTCTCTCAGTTTGAACTATTTGAATAAAACTTAGCATATAGTCTTCTTTCTTGTCCCATTAGTATATAAGTCAAAACTGGAAAGATCGGACCACTATATCATACAGCCCATAGTAACGATCGGATTTTCGTTGTTTTTAAAAATTTCGTATTAAAACTTAATTTTGATAGAAACGATCGGGCCAATTTAGCCCATTTTCGTTGTTTTTAAAGGTAGCGCATTAAAACATAATATATTTGTTCTATTTTTTCTACTCAAACTGTTTGTTTTTTTTTTATTTAAAAATTACGGATATGGAATAAAGTTTAGTCGTTTACCTTACTTCTTATGCGTGCCTCACACATTTAATTTTTAAATAGCAGCTTCCGTTTAAGTATTTAGTTAATCTCTAAATTTTGTTTAGCTAAATAACAAAGAACTGCCATCGAATGCATCCGCCTTGAGATGCTAATCAACGCTTTTGATGCCGCAGGACATAGAAAGTTCAAGAGTAAATAGTAAAATACCAGCGGTGCAATCAATTTCACGGGAAACTAAGTCGGGTCCAAGTCATAAACAACAGTCAGCCAGCGGCAACTTAATTGTTCTTACAAACTTTGTTGTCACATCTTGCACTTCTGCGTCGTCTGGCTTTTGTGTGTCGCCTTAGAGGATTGAGGAGCTCGAATAGCTCTAGGTCTCAGTGCCATTGTGATCCCCGATTCACGATGTGCAACAGGGGGAATTTCTCTGCAACTGCAACTTGAAGCAGCCGTCGACACTCAGTTTCTGTTGTCAGCTTCTTCGATTTTCGTTTCAGTTCACTTGACAAACGATACGAATGCTAAAGACTTAGACAAGTGCACCAAATATAAGATACACGGTACACAATTTGTCAGATTTGTCAGCTAGTTCTAAAAGTTCCTATGTTAGTCTAAGTTTTATAAATAATTCTAGCACTAAATGAAAAACGAAAAAAGTAATGTTCCCATTAAGTACAGACTTCTTTTGTAATTTTAAACCATCGTGTATAATAAGTGAATTAAAAGCGAGAAAACATAAATTCGTGGCCCCGATTCGTCGAGCTCATGTGCACCCATAAAAGCATTCGAGTTGCATTAAATTCATGACAGTAGTGCAATTTTCATGGCATTTATGAGCGGCAAACACACAAACCCCGCTATTATTGAAGTCAGCTCCAAAGTTGAATTAGGTTGTCAAGTAACCGAGGCTGACAGTAGTGGTATTTTCGTGTTTGTGCGGGTGGAAAGCTCAACAGGAAGGGGCCAAAAGATGGGGTTAGTGGGTTTGTGACGTAAAGCACTTAAGTCCGACTGACACTCGCATATCTTGATTAGATACGCCCCAGGCCTGACACATTGAAGTTACTCCGAATGTCCACGTATTTGTCTCCCTCTCAAACTCGGCCTCGGTTGACGCCAATGTTTCCGGCCCTCAAAATGCAGATATTATCCTTCCTTAGCTCCTGATGCTGTTTATTTTACACCGCTATCTGCTAAATTCAACCAGTAGAAACATTGCTTTCAGTACTAACGGAGTTTAGATTCCGGGCGAACATATCAAATTATCAGCACAGTTTCATGTCTAAGGGTTATCTTTGGCCTCCACTTTGTTTCCTCCCAATTTCCAAAAATCAACTCTTGACAGTATATGTCTTTAAAATTATATTTATTTATCAAGTATTGCAATTCATGTTCTTGAGCAGTTAGCTTACCTACTACAGACAGACACCTACATACAGGAAGAATTAAAGGAACCTCAAAGCTGCATGGACATTTGGAATAGGCATCGAGGGTGGGTGAATGGGAAATAAAATTCCTTATGAATAGAATTCGGTTCGGGGTACTAGATTACTAATGACTACTAAACACAGCTGCTATGGGTAATTTCAATGCTTCTTTAACACTAAACTTAGTTTTCATTTACGTTTCAACATATATTTGTTTGTTTTTCGCTTAGGTTTAAAAATACAGCGCTCACTAAAGCTAAATAATGCTGGCGTGGAAATGAAACACAGGTACAGTCACTTCATCGTTGCACTCACTATCTCTCTCCTTCCGTTTGGTGCTTCTCCCTCTGGCATAGAAATGATATGGATGAGATTTAAGATTATTGTTTCGCTTTATAAGTAGTTACAAAAGTCGTCTGTTTGATTGTGATTAGTTTTTGGTTAGGTGAATCACACTGTAGTTTGCATGTTCATCGGTTACCCGTAAGTACAGTTGACTCCGATCGATTTGCTCATTAGTCGATATAAATTCGTATTTTATTTGGGAGAGAAGGATGCGACTCATGGCGGCTCAGCACTCGTCGTCGGTGATTGTGTAGTTTCCCCGGAACTCGCTCAGTGGTGTCGCGCTTGCTGTCGATGGCGTCATGAGGGGCGCTCCCTGGAAGGATATGGCCAGCGGTAGGGCCGAGGGGGCACACAAGCTCAGGGCGCTTCGTCCTTCCGTCACGGATCGGAATCGCAACGGGCGGCCGGAACTGCAATTGGATGTCAACAACTAGGTTATTGGCTTTTGTCTTTACAAGTTTTTTCAAATGAAAAAGATTTGGGATTAAGATAAGCAGCATAAGCAGACACATAGAAGCTTACTGCAAACTATTTGAATTCCATTTCAGTATGTGGACCAAAGTAGTCCACAATATATATAAAAAATAGTAAAGAGGAAGAGGTATATTTTTAGGAATATAAAAGAAAAGTCCTTAAAATTTTAAAGCAGATAATAACGTGCGCCATTCTTTTCTTATATCTTTATATCCGTCTAGGCGTCTCAGGAAGGTCTTCTTCTAAAAGAAAAGTTTGACCTTTATCTCTTATCATAATATGGGTGAATCTTCTTATCTTATTCCTTCTTAATTAATCCGTTGCCAGTGCTTTAGCTGATAAATAATTTATTAGAAACACTTGGCAATATTGAATTTATTCTTTGCATTGTTCAGCTCTAAAGTATTCTCCTTCGTTTATTTTGACAGAGCTCGATTTTTAATCGCTGTTCATCCATTTGGTGCCACACACACACTGCCTTCAGAAATCGATTGATTTCGATGCCAAAATACAAATCCCTTAAAATCAATCATACGTCACGTTGCACATCAATTCCCAGCACAATGCACTCTCCGGAACGATAAATTTTCTTCAATTCCCACTGACCCCTTATCATCCACCCTCCATTACCGATTTGGCTGTTCAACTCACCGTTCGCAGTTGCACTTCAGCAGGCGGATGAAGGCCGCCCGGAATGTGCGATTGAAGATGGTGTAGATGATGGGATTGATCGTCGAGGAGACGTAGCCCAGCCAGAGGCAGGTGTTCACCACGTGCTCCGGCACCTTGCATTCCGGGCAAGCGGCAAAGATGATGTTCAGGATGAAGAACGGTGACCAGCAGAGCACGAAGGTGAAGAACACCAGACCGAGCACTTTAGTGGCCTTCTGCTCGGTGGCCACCGCATTGGCCGACAAACTGTTCCTCTTGTTGCGAGTGTTTAGGAAACTATATAAACAAAAGGGGTAAAATTATTTAAAATATTTTTTTAATGGCTTATCGAAAAAGATGTATTCTTTTTTGCGCCTGCTTTTTAATGTTTTACTGACTGCTGATCAAAACTATAATACCAAGCCAGGCGACGAACTATTTTAAACCAAAACGTATGCTAAAATATATCAAAGACATCTTTTTTGGTTAACTGGTTCTCTATAGCATACTTTTAGGCATTTCTTAGTGAAATAAAAGTAACCGTGCTTACTTTTGGATAACCACACTTTGGTTTATTAGAAAATGTAATTATTCATTACGAGCATGACTTACCGCAAATTGAGCGTGGGCGTGGCCACGCGGTTTAAAGCGAATTTAAATGGTCGCATTTTGTGGCGCTGCCGTTCATCAGGCTTCGATGCCATGGGCCTCACCTGCTCCAGCTGATGATTGCTGCCAGCTCCCTGACTCTGGTTGAGGCCCAAGCTCTGTCCCTGGATGGTGGCGATGTTCATCATGCCGGAGCCATTGCCTCCAGGCGTTGTGCAGCTCGTGGTCGCAGCCGCTGAGCCATTGCCACCGCCACCGCCACCGCCACTTCCACTCCCTCCTCCTACTCCAGCTCCAGATACACTTCCTCTCCCATTGCCACTTGTCGGGTAACCCAATTGTGGCTGAGATATGCTGACACGCACAGAGGCCCGTCGGTTTGGATGGCTATCGGAAGAAGAAGAACGGGAGTTGCAAAATAAGAGGAGCGGAAGAAAAGTACACTAAAAAAAGCTTAATCAAAATGTATAGCGCACAGAGATAACACCAAATACTTAATTTTTTTTAATAAGCTCCAAGTTGTCTTTATGTTCTTCTGAAGAGCATTTTTTGTATTTTAAATTCTATGGTTTAATTACTCTTTTTTTTCTCTGTACAAGCAAAGTCTCATATTTAGATTGTTTTCTTTTCTCGTTTAGCAAGTGTTTGATATTAGATTTGAGTCTTTTGATTGCTGGGACCGGGACCCTCCCTAAACCGACAACAAACTCAACAGTTGATAAAATTGACTTTTAATGTAATGAAGGCGAGCAGAGGAGTAATCCTAAGCCAATGTAATGACTTTTCTTTTTTGGGGTCTGAGACCTGTGAACCGCCTCCACCGGATGCTGTTTGCATATGTATACTCATTCACATTTGGTTCTGGCAATTTAGCTAAACGCTTTGTTTGCCAGATGGGCAAATGGAAATAGTGGAGAAAACAGTCGTCAGAGTGACGTATTAAATTAGAGTTAGGTTAGTGCTAAAGAGAAATAAGGAAGGAAGTGAAGACCCTCTTTAAGAGCGATTTCACCAAATGCCTAATCCAACATAATGTAGGGTAAGTAAACCGAAAAAGCAATAGAATCAGCTTAAAGGAACTTATTGTTAATTTAATTTCATGTAATATAGTTACTTTTATAGGAAAAAGTAGAAACGAATAAATAAATAGAATAATAAAACGAATATTATAAAAGTAAGAAAGCTAGGTTAGAAGTAATAATAAACATAAAGGCTAAGTAACTAATTAAAAGCTAAGGAAGCTAGCTTTGGTAAGCCGAAGTTTGTATACCCTTGCAGTCTGCAATTGGATCATTGAAAGTCGATCCATTTTGGAAAAAAGGGAAAAAAATTGAAGTTTTTAACATTTTTCTACATATTTTACATATTCGTATAAATCAACCGATAAATGATATAGTTGTCCGATCTTAATGAAATCAAACCCTTAATTTAAAAACCGTAAAAAACTGCTGTATATCGAAATTTATAAAATTACGTTGAAAAACAGAGAAGTTGTAATTTGTTTCCATTCATTTTCTGATCATTCCTACGGCAGCTATAAGATACAGCGCGCTGCACAGAAGAGACAAAGAAAACACGTGGTCGTTGCAGTGAACGCAGTTTGAAAATAAGCTCTTACAAAAAAATTTAATTTAAATATTAAATCGAGTCCAATCATCATCAAATAAAATGAATTATGAAAAAAAGGTATGTAGAGTAATTTTTATGTCATTATGTGCTGTGTTATTGTTTTAAAGTTGGTGTTTCATCAGTGACCTGTCGAGTGGCGAATTTTTGTGTATACATAGAATTAAGATAAAGAAAAAGTTGTGATACCTGTCTTACCCTTTAATGAAACTAATTTATTAATACTTGTGAATGTTTTCTTAGATTATATTTTAAATTTGAGCTGCACCTTTTTTTAACCTTCTGAGTTATTCCCTTTTTTGTGTTGGAGCATATTTTGTGTTGTGTTGTTTTCGAGCATATTTTGTGTTTTGTTGTCTTCGCCATATTAGTTTGTGCTTTGAAATTTTTAATTAATTTTTTAATTACAGGCAATTCATGTCAGTGCAAAATAACACGCTTAAATATTTTTGAGATGTGGTGCTCAGTAACAGGTTCATTTGCTGATAAAGCTAAAAAAGTATATGACGACCTACAACATAGATTTCAATCTGATGGTTATAAAATTATTGAAAATGTTTCTAAGAAAGTACTTGATTACTTTTTCAAAAGATTTGCTGATATGTGGAATAAATCCTATAGAATAAAAGTACAAGTTATTCAACTAAATTCTGACTGGTTAGCACAATTTGAATATATATGTTTAAGTCAATCCAAGAAATCATCTGATCGAGGACGTCCAAAATAAATTAAGAAATTTAAGAACAATATTAGAGAAGGAAACAAAGTATTCAGTCCGAATTTCGTGAAAAGATGGGCCTTACTGTCGATAAACCAAGAACAGGTGGCAGTGGAAATTCAAATCATGGCAACACTGCAAGAACATTTTTTAATAATTCTCATTTATCGGCTGAAATTACTGGCATTGAACAAAATTAAATTGAAAATTGTGCAACAATATTTCAAGCCTTGTCGTCTGGATATAAAATCAATATAGAAAAATTTCGAAAATTAGCCCTAGATACTGCAAGAGAACTAACATTAAAGTATTCCTGGCATTATTTGCCTTCTTCAGTTCATAAAATACTAATTCATGCCCCAGATGTTATTCAATATGCATTAGTTTCAATTGGAGAGCTCTCAGAAGAAGCTGCGGAGTCAAGGAACAAAGACGTTAAGAAGTATCGGATCAATCATACACGTCAAACCTCACGTTTAGCCACTAATAAAGACCTTATAAATCGGTTGTTATTAACTTCAGATCGGAAATGCTTCCTCACTGCGTTGCAAACATCTGATCAAAATTATAATACCCTCTGCAAGGGTATAAAAATAAAATATATTTTTGATAGATCGAGTAAGCGTGTTTGGAACTTTATTATCTAATAACTTCTGTGTATATCATCTGATTTTATGTGAACGAACAGCTTTAAAGAGGCGCTCAAACTTAAAAAGCGCAGGGCTCTCTCTGCAATTTTCACTCGTACTGCACAGGTGTACGTGAAGCAAAGTGGGGGTGAAGAGTACGATGGTATTAAGAGTATGATTTTTCGGGCCCGACCTCTTCCACTGATAGCAGCGGTGGACACTTTTCGACCGTGGACCCTTCGGACCTGGGCTCCTCTGCTGATGGGGATTTATTTCGTTCCCACTAAATATAATCGAGTCTGTATTTTTAATTGTCTATATTTTACCTTTATCTTTAAGTTTGTAATACCTTCCGTATGTAAATGTTTATTTTGTAGGGTACTATATTTTATTTTTAATTATTTTTGGTGCGTCTTTCAATTTAGGTGTAAAAATTTTAAATGCTTGAGACTTTGATGAATCCAATGGCGAATAGTAAAGCAATGATAAGAATTCTAGCTAATCAAAATAATGCGTTATATATGTGTCATATTAATGCTCAGAGCTTGGTAAAAAAAAATGGATGAGTTTAAATTCTAATGTTGATGTCGTGTGCGTGTCTGAAACATGGTTCCTACCCCAAATGCACACTATTAATGTTGTGTGATGGTTTAGTGTATTTTTATATAAGAAACTGAAATCCAAGCTTAGATGTAAACATAACTTAAGTTTAGTTTAGTTTAGTTTAGCTCATGCTAACGATATCAGTACACCATTCTTTGCAGAGAGTGATGTTCTGCATGGTTTAAAAACCATTGACATGCCCTACTCTGCTGGTCCTGACAATATTCCGAGCCGTGTCCTTAAGCACTGAGCCCTTTGTCTCCCTTTGACCTATCTTTCTAACCATCGAATGGTGGTAATGACCTAGGAGTTATTTTTGATCACAAACTAAGTTTTAAGAGCCACATTACTGCCATGGTAAGTAAAGCGAAAAGTGTTAGCATTTATTAAGCGATGGTCCAAAAAATTTAATGACAGTTATACTACACAGATTCTCTCCTTAGTTCGACCAATCTTAGAGTATTGTTCCTGGCGTGGAGGCTAGCCTGCAGTACAAGGAACAACAAGATCTAATTTAATCTGTTCAGAAGCAATTTCTTATAATTGCCCGCCGGACTTTAAACTTGGACTCTGATAGATTCTTGCCGAGATACCAATATAGGCTTAAATTAATTGACCTTCCATCCCTACATTATCGCCAAGTTTGTAGTGGGGTGATCTTCGCCCACAAGCTGCTTCTTGGTCTTATCGACTCTCAAATTTTATTAGGTAATGTTGATATTGCTGTCCCCTCAAAATTTACTCGTTCTTTCCGTCCATTTAATTTGCCAATATGTAGATAAAATATGCTCTGCACGACCCATTTACGTCAGATTTTTCAATGTCAGGTTGCATTTTGTCAATAAGGTAATTTGTTGTTTCGGAGTAATTTAGTTGCCAAAAATTTTTGCTTTCATCTTACTGACCAATTTTTAACAAGAGCTTTTCCTCTAGTCGGGAGTTGTCAGTCAGATAAACAAAACAAGTAGGAAAGCTACAGACTGTGAGATACCCGGTACCCAAAGCATTGTGCGTGAAATTAAATAGCACACGGACATGGAAAAAAAAAATGTTGACAAATTAAGACAAATCATGCTACAAACATGTTGAGCAACATTCAAAAAAGTCAAATGATGCTAGGAACATGTTGAGTAACGTTCAAAAAAGACAAATTCTGTACACAGCTGAATTACGAAATAATACTGCGCCCGAAAGCACGCAACGCTTTTTTTCGCTACTGACTTGGTGGCCGCTTAGAAGAAGAAGAAGAGGCATACACAGAAACTTTATTATAGTCGGTACCCATAGCACTATAGGCTGGATGACTACTTCTTGAGGCCAACATTAAAAACTTCAAAACAAAACGAAAAATTTGGGTTCTGTTTTTTGAATTGGGTTTTTAATAAGCTCAGGATTTTTATTTTTATTTTTAATTTTAAGTAGTATTTGTAAGTAATACAATATGTAACAAGTAAGAAAGCTACAGTAGAGAGTTGTCGACTGTGAGATACCCGGTACCTAAACGTTTGTGCTTTACACTAAAAGGCTATTTAAAATTGTACATACATTATCATACTCTACTTCGATACTTCTTAAAGTAAATCGCCTCTCGAATTAGCTCCCGACCTAAACAATTGAATGTCATACTTAAATATGAATGATACATTTTATAAGGACGCCAAAAAATGAATTGTTATTTTTTGTCAATTCTTCTGCAGTTGGCGCCATTATATCGCACGGCCAAGGCTCGAAAGCGCCATCTGTCGGCTACAGCTTGCAACAGCAAAAGCAGTGCCTTAGGGGAATGTGTTAAAATTCTAACCTTATTGCTAATATCTCGCATGTTTATCATCCGATTTTACTGAAATTTTCATATAGCTTATTTTACGTTTTTTATGATTTTTGAGGGCGGAAGTGGGCGTGGCCAAATTTTAAAACAAACTTGATCTGCGTGCAATAGATTCCAATGTTGTCACCAAATTTGGTAACTCTAGCTCTTATAGTCTCTGAGATCTGTTGTTT
>VNKF01012623.1:0-27801 GCA_008044355.1 Drosophila lacteicornis
CACGGCCCTGCTTGCATCCCACTCGTCCCAGCTGACAGCTTCGGCTGCTGTGCAGAACTGGCTGCGTGCGATGGAGCGCTGGACCAAGCAATGGAATATAGCCATAAATTGTAGCAAGTCGGCATGCGTCACCTTTACTCTAAGGCTTGTCATCAACATCGTTCATACTTTTAATGGTGACAATATCAAAAACGCTGCCTCTCACTGCTACTTGGGTGTTCACTTGGATCAACGTCTCATTTGGAACACCCACATCACGGCAATCCGAGCCAAGTGCTTATGCAAACTCCAGAAGCTCGATTGGCTCCTGAGTTCCAAAAGCCTCCAGCTCTCTACGAAGGTCCTGCTAATCAAAGCAATCCTTACGCCAACCTGGACATATGCGATCCAAATATGGGGCACCGCATCCAAACACCAGCTAAATAAGCTACGGATAGTTCAGGCACGCGCTGCTCGACGGGCATCTGGGCTTCCCTGGTATGTTACAAACCAGGCCATCCTAAACGACCTGCGACTTACTCCTGTGGGCGACCTCCTCAACCAACACAGCCAACGGTACTCGGACAGGCTAAGAATTCATCCTAACCCTCTGGCTAGCAGGCTGACCGACCCGCAATCTTTAAGAAGGTTAAAGAGATTCCACCCCAGCGATCTGTCTTCCCGCGTTATACATTAATATTGTAATCTTAACATTTTGTAAATATGCCTAAATAATTGTAAATAATTGTATATATACCCCATCCTATAAACGCCCGGTTAAGTTCAGATGGCCCTGAACGCTTCCGGCGAAAATAAACAAATGAAAAAAAAAAAAAAAAAAAAAAAAAAAAAAAAAAAAAACTTTTAACAATTCATTGCACACTTTTGGGCGCCATTTTGATTTGATTTTAAATCCCCAGCCCCTGCAATAGTTTTTGCATTGAAATACCCATCTGCTTAGGTAATGCGATCATAGAACTAAGAAATGGTCTATCTAGAGCTTACTGTTCAGCAGCAGTTTTTGCCATAAGAACGTTATTCACACTCAACTGGCGATCATGCGATTGTTATTCAATTGTCCAAATTTTAAGCTTTAATTCCATCACTCCATCTCTTACTCCTTCTCTTTCTCACACTCCCTCTACCTCTCCCTCTCTCTTTTCACTCTTTCTTTCCTGCTCTGTCTCCTTCTATTTACCCCTTACTTCCCATTTCATTTCCTTTTTGGGGCGGCGACTGCAGAAAAGAAATGGGGGGCGAAAAAAAAAAAGAAAGTCAGAACTGTGGAGAGAACTAAAAAAGTACCGCTAATCGTACAAAATGGCGGCCAACACGCCCGAGAAGAAAGACGGAGTGGGAGGAGAGAAGAATGAGGTGCCCTGAGAGACAGAGAGACAGAGAGAGAGAGACGGAGAAAGCGAGAAGCAACGACCAGAAACGTAAATTTGCCCAGCTTCATTTTTTTTTTACCCACTCCTCATCCTTCTCCTCCTTTTTTGCTTTTTTTTTACGTTCTTTTTCCACTGTTCTGCTGCCTCTTCTTCCATATCGCTGCTGACGTCGCTGCTGCTGCCGCTGCGCTTGGCTTTCGTTCTTTTCGCTTTTTGTGTGCATTTTCCCGTTGTCCCGTTGCCGTGGCAATGGACCCGCCTTCTTTTTCTGGCTTCGCCTATCGCAACGTTGGAGACTTTCGGTCCATTCGCCTGCAGCATGCAGTCGAGACAGAGAGGGGACCATTTGGGGGCTTAGGACGCCAGAGCGAGAGGGCTAGCTGCTGTGCTCGGTCTGCGTCTGCCTCTCGGCTGCTGGTGGCTCTCTCTCTGTGCAGCACTTTCTCTCGCTTGCTCGCTCGCTCGCCACCGGCGAAAAAGCTTTCTCGCTCGTTCTGTCGCCTTGCTGCATTTTCATTTTCTCCTCCTTTCCTCCATCCTTTCTCCTCCTCTTATTCTTCTGCATTCCTCTTTGTGTGTATGTGCTGTGCTTTTTTTTGTAGTTGCATTGTTTTTTTCTGTTAGTTTATTTGATGCTTTTGTTGCGCTTTAAATTTGATTTCCTCTGCAGCATTTAGTGCACACTCCCACACAAACACACACACTTGTACTCGCACAGGAAAACACACCTATGTACAGGTTCATATATGCATGTACAGGTGCACTCAAAAAAAAACATACAGCAGTAAGCGTTGGGTATTTGAAATTTGAAACTAATTAAATACTCAGATTCAAATCTTTAAATCAACCACAAAATGTAACTTAAATATTTGAGTTTACATTTTGTTTTGAAAGATTCATGAAGTATAAAAATATATAAAATATTCGCAAAGTAATATTTTATTTATCAAAATATTTGCACTGATTTCATTTAAATATTCAAAATATTGCGTTATTTTAGCTTAATCTCCTGATCTGTATTTTTTACTTAAAAAAGTAATATTCTAAAGTTGAAATTTTAAAGTAAAATTGTCAAGTATTAATAAATAAATCAAAAACCACTTTAAAACCTAATTTTTTTTTTAATTTCAGGAATTTCAAATAGTTTTTAATTTACATTAAGCTAGCCTTTTATATAAATGAATGAGAAGAATCCATAATAATAATTATAGTTTTAAGATAAAGAATATATACCAAAAGATAAAGACAAAATCAAAATAAATCTGTATAAAATATAAATATTAATTTGTTATCGTGGTTCCAATGCCGATTATTTTTTATTTCGTCGATTTATATTATTTGTGTTATTTTCAATGTGTTTTAGTTTTCCTTTTAAAGTTGTAGTGTGACCATAGTCTTCGTCTTTCTTAATCTTATTTTATCTCAAATTGGCACAGCGGAATTGGAACATAAATGCGGAAATTCATATTTAGCTAATGCTACTTTTACAAAATGCTAAAAAGGCTACACTATGCCATAGCTAGTATTCAATTAATGCTTAAAAAAATTATATTGGTTATTAATGACGACACTGGCAATGTCCGAAACAGCTCTATACCCAAGCCTCCTGCTTGTCTTTGACAATAACTCTTTTTCTATTAAATATAAACATAACAAGACTAGATTTTCGCTCAGTGCCTTGCATATCTCGCCCCAGACTTCAATTAGACCCTGCCTCCCCAGTCAGCCCCCGCAGCCCACCCAGCTGCTGTGGCAGGATAAATAATTTGCAACTCATTTCGTAGATGGTTTTTATGAATTGCCGTGCAATTTTTAATGAAATTTATCGCGCTTATCTGGGCGCATTAATCAAAACCGAATGGAACGGGGGGCATATTATCAGAACCTGAAAACCAGAAACCAGAAACCAGAACCAGGACCACCGCGACGACCTCCAACAAAACAGCGGCAATAAATTCGCGGGGCAAGCGGTGGAAGCGGCGGAAGGTGAGTGAGTTTCCGGGATATAGAAACAGAAACGGGAAACGGAAACCGAAGACCGAAACAGAAACAGAAACAGACTGTTGCTCGGCTTCTGACGGAGGTCGCTAATTTAAACCAAATGAATTGGCACATTTTTCACTTTTTCTGCCGCAGTCAAAAAATGAGCCAAATGAGCAGCGGGAAAATGGGAATCTCTGCGAACAATCTGAACCCGAGAATCCGTCGTAATACAACCTGGCCCTGAACCTCGAACCAAAGACCCAAGGACCCAGGGAGCAGCAGACAATGCGCGTTGTCGGCGTAGTCACTTAATCCATGGCCGGGGCGATAAAAATCTCGAAAATCCAACTTAAGTGTTTGGTAATTTATCTCACTGTTGTGCCTGCCCATTCCCCCCTGAAGCATACGCGACATTTTTTGCGTTTAAACGGGGGGATCCCATGCCATTTGTGCGATTCCTTCTCGCTCGTCAGTCATCGCACCGCGGGTTGCCACAAATAAACCACCAGCCAGAAGCCCCAACCCCTAGAAAAACCCCAACCCCAACCCCCAAATCTCCTCAACAGCCACTTCCGGCATCAGCTCGTTGTCAGTCATTTTGAGTTTGGCTTTCGATGAAATGATAAATGATGAAAAATGTTGCAAAAGATTTAAAATTATCCCAGCGCGTCGCAGAGAGTCAACAGCAAATCCTTGGTGGTCCTTTGGCAGTGAGCTTGCAAATATGGCAATGAGACAAGGCGACAGAGGAGTAGGAGGAGGATGGATTCCCTTTCCCCATCTGCTGGTACTTCAAATTGCCAGCAGCTGAGACAGACGCGAAAATTGCCAAAGACAACAGCGCCAGAAATTGAAAAACTAAAGTTTACTAAGACTGTAAGAAAGGTGTGAACTTGGATAGTCCAAAAGGTGCATAAATAATATTAATATTAATATAAAAAAAACCATCAGGAAGCCTTTACAAAATATTATATAAACATATAATATTTTCTTAGCCTGTTATTTATGCTTAAACATATTTTTAAATAGTTTTAAATAACAGGAAAAGAAAATATTACAAGTCAAGAGCTTCAATAACTTTTTACCATTAACTTAATAAACTTTATTTATAAACTAAACCAATAGTGAAGGAAAATATAACGAAAAAAGTAGTTAAATGTATGAAAAGATTTAAATACTAAAACAACTTACAACTTTATGAATAAACTGGCAGTTTCCCCACTTATTTAAACTATTAAACCATATTCCTGCTTACTTTTTACTGATAATAACTACTAAAATATTTCACAAGACCTAAAAATTATCAGACTGATTTCTTCTTTCAAAAAAAAAAAAAATCCATTAAAATCTCCTCCAGCATTTTGTGAAACTATTTGGCTCAGCTCTCCGCGCTCCACGCTCCACGCCTCTAATGTCCATTCATATTTCATATTTCCGACACCCTCATCTCACTGAATTGCACTCGCTGAATGGGTTCTTGAGTCGCTCATTGTTTGCACCCATTTGTTGGACTCGAGAGGCGAGTCGAGTAGAGTGGACAGAGGATCCTGCAGGATGGCTGGCCTGCAACCCTTGCTTGTGATTGTATACAACGCCCCATGGCCACCCCCTCAATATGATTTCAACAGTTTTTCAATTGAGCAAACTGAACGCAAATGAGAAAATTGCTTTCTTATAGTTTTTGCTTCCTAGCGCTCAGTGGATGGCTACCAAAAATGTTCAGCCAACTCGGAATTACACGGAAATAAAGAAAAGATTTTAATGAGAAGGGTTTTGGTAATATTTCTTTATTTAATAGAATTCGGATTCACAACCCAAACTTTTAATATTTCTAAAAAGGGATTTGATATAAATAAGTCGTAGTTATTCAAAACTTTCGATAGCTATCGATATTATCGATAAATTCATGCTAAACATAAACAAAGCATAACATAAATTCACACTAAACAAACTTTTCATATTTTTAAAAAGGGTTTAATATATTTAAGTCGTATTTTTTTCAAAACTTTCGATAAATATCGATATTCTCGATAAATTCAAACCAAACATAATTTTGTTTAAAATAATACACTGAATTCACATTGAAGTTAATTTGTTGTTTAACAAAATCGTCTCATAAAATTACTTTTCGACCAAAACTAATTGTTAATACAATTTTCTTGCCGTGTAAGTGTCGAATCAGTCGATTCCGTCCAAGCAACCCCCTCGTGGCGAGAGGGGCTCGGAGAGCTTGGGGATGTTGCAGGAGGGAATTCGAAGTTTTAAATAGCCATTAGCGAAAACGCTTATTAAAAATTTACATTTCATTCCACTTTACAGCTGAGCGAGCCAGTGTTCAGTTCGGGGAAATTCATTTCCATCACAACATCTAAAATCCAGCGCAGAGAGCCCAACCCCGACGATGTCCGCCCACTTCCTGCCGCTGATGGGGTTAAAATTTTCTGTTGTTGGATCTTTAGGTGTTCATGCCAAGTTAATTTAATAATAAAACTGAAATTTAATTCATTTGCGGATAGGCCAGGCCAAGTCCGGTCCTAGTCCAACTCCCAGCAAAACTCCTGAGGGATCAACCCGAGTCCCTCATCCTGCGCCCAACTCGAACCCAATCTAAATTGGCGCCTCAGCTTCAGCTTCAGCTACCAGTCTCTCCGTCGTCTCGGCGTCTTTTCACTCGTTTTTAATAATATTTTCCAGTTATCTGACCTTTTTCTTCTCGCAAACTGTTGGCCAGTTCCTGGCACTGGCTACATTTTCAATTGCCAGCGGCCAAATGAGAGAAAAGCAGGGGTCTCATCCTTTGGGAGGCGGAAAATAGAGACCCCTTTAGAAGCACTTGGCGGAAAATTCGAACTACAAACTTCAAATTTGCTAGAAAATAGTTTTAAGAATTTTCTAAGCAAGAAAAGGGTTTATATTCCATTAAATATTTGAAATATTTGTAAACACCTCATTAGACCGTCACATTAGTGACCAGTTGGTATAATGTTATAGAATTAAGCTAGATTTTTAAGAAAAGAATATACGGTCACTTTGGTTTGGCGAATAAGAACGATCAGCTCGTGAAAAATCGAGAAAAAACGAAATCATTAGAAAAAAAATCAATCCGACGTTGTTATTTGAAAATAAAAGCCTGGGAGTTTACATATTAAATACATTTTGTACGCTTTTTATCATAAGAAACTCAATTAGATGAGTGAAATTTTAGTTTATAAACTATATTATTCTGTATTACAATACATATGTATTATAATACATTTTAATATGATTTTTTTTAGTATTTAGCTTTCTCTCAGTGCCCGTTCTTTAATTATGAGTAAAACAAGCGCTTTAAGGGAAATACACGCTTATAGCCAAGCACTTAAGAGTGCTTTAAGAGGAGAGGAGCTCTACCACTGGGTCCTGGCCTGTCGTCTTGCATAAATTTTCGGGGCACTTGCAGCCAAATTGAATTGCGTAAAACTAACCGCCGAATGCGCGCCGCACAATTAAGGTTGAGGTTTTATAGCCGCGCGGCTGTCGATGGGTGAGAAACCCATTCCACTCGCAAGTTTCCACGACCGAAACCCCCGCCGAAAAACCCCGGAAAACCCCCGGGGATCTGCGGGTGGCAGCTGTCAGTGCGTTAGTCAGTCGCTGTCAGTTCTTCGCTTCGGTTTGCTGGCGGGGACACCACACACAGGGCCAAAAGCAGGTTTCCCATCATCATCCTACGAAAATTCATACTATATATATATAGAGAGAGAGGGAGTACACCTGTCCTGGGAAGATGCCGCCACCCGATCAGCCAAATAAGACTCCAAAATGCGAACATACATATTCTGTACAAAATATTACACACAACCGCAGGAAAGGTATGGGTTTGGGTTTGGGGTTACATATGCATGCAATCTGCACCCGAAAATAAATGCCATCAAGAGGGTTAAGAGGTTAGTCGAAGCTCTGGATACCTCAGAAGATATTAGCTAAGGTGAAAAAAAGCCAAATAAATAAATCATAATTATGCATAGAATATATTTCCTTAACTTGTAAGATATAATTTAGTTGTGCTTGCTTTCTTTTCAACAGCAAAAATCCCTATAAACACCATATTATAGATACTATGAATACTATAAGTATTATAAATACTAAAAATACTATAAATATTATACATAGTATAAATAATATAAATAGTATTAATAGTATAAATAGTATAAATACTATAAATACTAAAAATATTGTAAAAATTATAAATATAATTAATATAAATACTATAAATACCATAAATACTATACTATAAATACTATAGTCACAAATATAGTTTACAAATTATTCCCCAAGTCTATCCCTGCTACCCCTCGGCGTTGCCTGGACTGGTTTTAAAAAGCCACACAGCTACTAGCAACAGCTCCAGGACAACGACCAGGACACACGGAGCAGGAGAAACTCACAGTAAATGACAAGGAGAATGGGAAGGACACGGAGAAGGACAGTCAGAGTTGGAGTCACTGGAAGGCGGCATCGCAGCAAACGCTTTTTGGCCGCACAACAAAATTTGATTTGTATTTCTGTGGTTTACCTTTGCCCCCGCCACGTTTCCCCACACCAACCTGGCCAGGAATGGAGGCAGGGAGCAGTGTCAGTGGCACCTGGACTCGACTCGACTGTCGTAGATGCTGAGGTTAAAATGTAAAATGCACAGAATGGATTGTGCGGCTAACCGGAACAATTAAGGAATTTTCCCGGACCCGGACCCGGCTGCAGTTACCAAATTACGAATGCCACATGGAACTGAGGCTCCCCGAGACACTTCCCTCCTCAGAAATGATTAAGTAGATTGCAATGACTAAATTCTGGCCAAGATGACAAGACGATGACATGGCCCAGGACAGGGAAAGCGACGTTGAAGGTGATGAAATGGAAGAGATATACACAGAGAGACCTAAGATAATTAAGAAAGGAAGAGTTTATGAAAATTTCACAAAATTTCTCTTTAATCCGAAACTTGAATTTAAATTCAAAATCCCAAGAGTTCATTATATCCAATAATATTTCCAAGTAAACTCCATTGTTTTCCGTGTAAGAATATGGCGTGTTGGCTTTTGTTTCTTGGCCAAATATGTCTTGCATACGAAATTTCCATAAGCCCGTCGTAAGCTTGGCCCGGACTTTGCCTTCGACCATTTCATCGATATCAGGAAACTCCAGAGAGTCGAGTCCGGACACGGGACACCGAGGCCGAACTGCAACATCAAAATCCAAGGAAGGAGGAGCCCTCCCCCGGTGGCCCGGCCCGGTGTCTACCTCAACGTTGACGTTGGCACGGAAATAATTGAAAATACGTGTTTGGGTTTTTGCGGACAGCGGCATTTGCCTGGCAACAACAGGAACAACAAGGACCTGCCCTGGACTTGGCTTGACAAATTTCGCTTCAGCCCGGGCATAATAAATTTTGTAATTTCTTCAAATGAATTTTGGAAAATCAACAAAATAGCCCAGGCTTTCCACCGAGGGTGGTGGCTAGTATCGCCATTATCGAAATGAGCCAACAATTTGTGACTGCCAACTAAGACCAGGCCAGGTCCTTTTACCCCTTCCTTTTAGCCTTTTCTGTACCCTTTTTTCCCACTTACTCCCTTTATTAGTCAAGCATTTTCTTTGGAAATTGAAACTTTTGATGGAATTGGCGGAGAGACAATCAATGGCAAATTGGTTTGTGGATGGTTATTAATGGCTTTTTCCCAGGGATCAAACAAATGGTATTAATATATTAATGCACATAATTTAAAGTATTTCCTAAACAAAGCTGACTAAGAATTAACCTATTAACACCTTTAAAAATAATTGTAAGCTTCTAAGAAAAATCTCATAAAACTTATGGTAAGATTAACCAGTATTTTCAAGCATCAAACTAATGGTATTAATATATTAATGCAACTTAGTATTATTTATAGTATTTTTTAAACAAAGCTGACTAAGGATTTGCCCTATTATCACCTTTAAAAATACTTGAAAGCTTCTAAAAAAATTCCAATAAAACATATGCAAAGATTAACCAGTATTTTCAAGCATTTACTTCCCCCTTAAAGTCCTCAACTTAAAGTCCAAGTCACAGACCTTCGATTGAGGACAAAAATTTTAATTACCACAGAGCTTGGAAGCAAAGAATGTGTGTGGCGGGGGAAAAACTCTTTTTGGATGGAAATTAGCTGGCAGAGAAAATCAATTAGCTGCCTCCCCAAAAAAAAAAGAAATACAAAAAAAAAAATCCCAGTGAGAAATAAAAATAGCAAAATAAACAAAGGATCTTCGGGAGATGCGAGGATGCGAGGAGGTACTTTCCAATGTGAATGGCCATGGGGATGGGCGACTCTTAAATCAATAAATCATCTGCAAGCAAATTAGTGTGGCCTCGGAGGGAGAGGAAAAGGGTGGCGGCGGAGTGGAGACCGGACCATTAGTCTTGCTTGGACACGGCTCGACCCAAGAGTTGTCCTTGCCAGCCTCAGCCTCAGATTTTTTTCGCTTTCCTTCAGCTCCTCTCTCTAAAACCACGTGATTGGCTTTTCGAGGATATTCCCGGCCAATCGGCCAAATGAAATCCATTATATTCATGCGCAACAAAGGCCGGCAAGGACCAAGGACAGAGTCCCAGAGTCCTCCTGCTACGGGGGGCGACATAAAAAATTCATTAAAAGTAATAAACTAATTCCATTCGATCCTATTAAAAATCATTTTCGAATTAAGGATATTTGCATATCCTTAATAAAGTTTTACCGGACACAAAAGCCGACTGAGAGTCCTTTGTGACATTTTCAGACAAGTGGATGAGCTGAGCCCCACCTGCCTTTCCCTCAGCTCATCATCAGCGCCTTTCGGTGGTTGATGTCCCCGGACCAGAGACTCCCAGGCTAAGGGAAAATCTTGTTTTTATTTGTTTGTTTACCGTCCGCAAAATGAACGCTGGCAGGACGGAAGGCCTTTCTATATTTAAATTTTATCACAAGCCCCGGCCCGGCCCGGTCCGGTCCGGGCCCTGATTGCCTTCGGATTTGCCTCGGCCAAGAGAGAGGACACTTTCGGCACGGCTCACAGCTGCCAGGACTCATCAATCAGCTGCAGACTAATTACATAATCTCCTCTTGATTATGTTGCCGTCGCTTTTGGTGGACCAAATGGAACTTGTTGAGTGGAGCCTGGCGTAATGTCGCAGGACATCAGGAGCAGCCGTAAGGGAACCTTTCTTTTTCTGCGGCTAATCTCGGGTAAAAAATAATGTTGCGGCCACATAGGACTAGCCAGGACTAGCCGGAGGGAAGAAGGGGTTACAGTTTTTAATGGATAAATAGTGGGAACTTTAAGCATGCTTTAAAGATTTTAAAGCCTTGATTAGAAAATAATTAAATTAAATAGGAAATAAATTAAATAAGAAATAAATTAAATAATAAACAAATTAAATAAGAAATATACCAATTTATCAGAGCTTGAAAAATAGATAGTACATAATAATAAAACAAATCAGAAGAAAAGCCCATAAAAATCGTGTAAAAATTGTTATTTATTAGGCAGAAATCATTCTATTTGGACCTTACATTGATTACAGCGCACACTAGCGCTGTTGTAGCTTTAACAGTACTTAAAAAGTACACAACAGCGCTTAGAGTGTACATAACAGCAGCCGGGTATTCATAATAGTTCTAACAGAGCTCATAACTGCGCTTAGAATGCCTTTACCGCTTACATTGCCAGGGCCCAAAATTATACAGTAAACATTACAATAAAGCAGCAAAATAAAAAGATTTCTGGTATTTTATTTGGGGCGGCGGAGTATTTAAGCCAGCGGTGCTCAAATCTGCCTTATGTCAGTGCATACCAACACCAATAAAATAAAGCATATGCACACTTGTAAGAAACCTTTAGCGTTATTTCAAGATGTACACTGAGAGAAAGGCACGTGTCAATTCATCGCTCAATTTACCGATTCCTCAAAGAATCAATCAGAAAGAAGAAAAGGATGTTCAATGTAGAAACAACAACAAATTACATAGGGATTAGCGGCGAGAAAAAAACTCAATGAAATTGTTTTTGTCGAGCTCGGTCTTATCAGTATAGGATGGCTACTCAAAGAGGAATGTGCAAAATTGTTTGTGTGGGATGGGCTCACACAAAACCCATGCTGTAAGATTTTACAAAAACAAATGTGATGCATGGGCATAACAGCACTAAGCGTGTTCCTAACAGCTCTTGCATTGCTCCTAACAGCTTTCACAGCGCAGAATAATGTTAAGACTGCACTTAACAGTGTTAAGAGTAAACATAACATCAGAAAACCTACTGATACCTCGCCTAACTCTGTAAAAGAAAATACCCCCCCTATATTATAAATAATTTTTTAAAACTTTTATAATATAAAAAAAAACGAAACCCGTTCCTGGAATCATATTCTATATATTTTCCACAGCTTTATTCCGCTTTCCTTTTAGGCAAAGGGAACTGGGGAAAAGTTGGTGTCGGCGTTCTAAAAGTTCTGGGCGGGAATCGGGTTATAATGCCTCTGCTGACCTTGATCCGTGGTGTACTTCTAGCAAAAGTTTCTTCTACGGATTTGTTTCTGCTACGCATTTAATGAGCAGCTGCAACAAAAACAACAACAACAACAACAACAAGAACAACAACAGCGATAACAACAAAACTTCGCAATGACCTTGACACTGGGTAAAAGTAACTGTAAAAGAAAAATCCCAAAGAACTTTGCGTATGGCGGCAGCGGCAGCGGCCAGCAACTAAACTTTAAGGCGTGCCAAAAAAAAAAAAAATAACAAGAACCCCTTCCAAGCCCCTCTCCTAACTTCTGGAGAAAGAGACGGAGTGAAAGCGGAAACTTTGTTCTAAAGTTGGGCAAGAAAAAATTAAACTTACGCCAGTTTTAAGCAAAATTTTATACAAAATAACAAAAAGTGCCGGGCGACGTCGCGTCGAGCATTGAACTTTGACCCAAGCAAAGTTGCCAGCCGCAATAAAAAAAAAAAAACAAAAACCCGGATCAGGAAGTCTTCGGTTATGACTCATACAAAGAGTACCCTGGAAATGGGTTTATGGGAAGTGATGGAACCAGGCCATTGTTGAAGCCATTTTTAGGAATTTTAACTTGGGAATTTTAAGTTGAGAATTTTAACTTGAGAATTTAAACTTGAGAATTTTAACTTGGGAATTTTAACTTAAAATCTGAAGAACAACCACTACCTTTATCAATTTTAATACGATCTTGGGAGAAATTATAGGATCAAGATCGGAAATAAAAGAAATATTTTTATTCTTCCTATATTATAAGGAAGTTTTAAGTTAATTATCCAAATTTAAAAGCAAAATGTACCCAAATCAAAATGATAAATTTTAAAACTCAAATATGATAAAGATTTCTAAGATTCATAGATTAATCTTATTGGAGGAACCCGTTTCCCTTTTGGTCTACAAGCATTATTATATGAATTATTATAAAATTATTATTAATTATTAATTTTTTTTATTATTGTTATTTATTATTATTATTTATTATTGTTATTTATTATTATTATTTATAATTGTTATTTATTATTGTTTATTTATTATTAATTATAATCAAGGGCATTGCCTTTGCCTGATACACTGCAGGTCATTTCATTAGCACCAAATGGAAATCTAACCAACAACAGGCAGCTGCGTTAATGTTAAAAGTGAAAGGCTTAAATTGTTCTTGTTCCTTGTTTCTTTCCCATTTCCCATTCCGCCCGTCGTCGCCAGCTTCTTATCCCACTTCCACGTTCCCTTTCCACCCAAAACTTCCCACGTCGACGGCGTCGGCGGCGGCGGCGGCAAACTTTGTTTTGAGACAAAAGTTTTGGTCTGGGTAACGGGAAATCGGGGAATTCCTTCTTTTCACTCCTCCAGCCCACCAGCCGCAGTCCATTCCAAAGCGTTCCAGACTCCACTCCATTCCAATTCGTTCCAACAGCCGAACAGCTGTTTTGACTTTAGCGATCAGCTGATTTCCATTCCGCCCGCTCTTTAAAAACTTAAGCACACTCATTTCCCCATATTATTATTAGGCCGAACCGTCGCCAAAGTTCCCAAACAACAAACTTTTGACAATACCTAATTGCAAACTTTTTGATATCACGGCGGGCGGCGGCGGCGGCCCTGGCTTGGGGTAGGGTTTCGGGGGCTTTAAAGAGTTGCGTGCAGCTTGGCCTATTTTTTATATATATGTATATATATATATATTTTTTTGTTGCTGTTATTTTGATTCTATGCTTAGCTTAGACGCCGCCGCGAACAACAAGAAAAGCAACAAAAATGATAACATTTAGTGCGTCGCAAAAGTTTCGCCGCACTTTTTGTTTCTTGTTTTTTTTTTTTAAACTTTTTTTTTAACTTCGGCGGCGGCGGCAATGGTTTTATAGACCTCAGAAGTTTTGTGTTTGTGTTTTTGAAAAGTTGGTTCAATGTGCCTCAAAAACTCCTAAAAGTGGGCGTCCCGCCGGTGGAGAAGGGCGTGGCCTGGACCGCCTGAAAATCGATAGAAGTCGACGACTTTTTGGCAAAGTGCGTAGGCGGGAAATGCTTGAGAAAAGGGCTATGGAAATTTAAGTGATATGGGGAAATAAAGGCAGTAATTAAAAATATATGATAAAGCAATAACTGTTTGAAATATTGCCAGGGATATGTTTAAAATAATATTTATAATACTAATCCTAATGCTTTCCATGTTAAAAAAAAAATGTAATATTAAAATTTTCCTAAAAGATATCCTGTTACACATATTCAAGTGCATGGCATCCCTTCGTTAACGATGTTAGACTAGGTGGCAACCTTAAGCGATAAGCGATCGGAGCAAGTGGGCAGCCCTCCCCTTTTCTGGCAACCCTTTCCAAGGTTTAGGTTGCTTACAATATTATATTCGTTTTTATTATTTTCAGGAGGGACCACTCTCTCTCTCTCTGAGGTGCGATTGCCGGGCATGCATTATTGAACAAGTTGGCAAAGTGAATTCCGGCCAAGTTTGTGGGCGAAAAGATATTTCGTGTATTCCCAAACTACAGATTCCGTTTCCATTTTACGGCTGATCAATCACTCGATTGCAATTTACCCAAAAAACACGGAGCACCGGCCAAGTGTCGCCATCAAAAATCAAGAAAAATCGCACACATGTAAGTTTGTACACCCTCCGCCACAGGATAACAAGGAGTCGCCACTTAGCGACTAAGGCCGCCCTATGACAGCCGGTGGCTTTGGCTTATATTTCATTCATGATGCCCACGGAGAGCCCAGCCACAATTTTCAATAATTTACAAGGCTCACAAGGAGGGATGTCAGCAGAACCAGACTGAGACTGAGACTGAGACTGTTAAAAAGAATGACAAATGATCGTGCAAGCATTTGGCAAATCCACGATTTCCATAATGAGGGGCATACGCACACACGCCCGGATAAATATTATGGCATAAAACACTTTGGCGGCGACAAAAACAACGAGACGATGACGAGGACGAGGACGAGAACGCCACTTGGCGCATTATTTCATGAGGTCGTTACAGTCAACGCGTCGCGTTCCCGGTTTTCCCCATCGAAAAAAAAAAAAACCTCCAACCCCTGTAACAATTCACCCTCACCTCCGCCGAAATGGACTGACTGCAAACATATAAATAACAACAGACGGCCGACTTTCGAAGAAAAGGTAGCAATAGAGCACAGAAAAAAAAGGAAGTTAGTACTAGAATATTTACCTAAAGTCCTAGGAAAATCAGCTATATTTTTAATACAGATTCTAGTTATATAAGAGATTCTGAAAGCGAATTAATATAAGAGGCAGGAATGCCACAAAAATCGCTTTACATTAAAAATAAAAAAAAAAGGTGTCTAAAAGTATGCAATTAAATATTTAAGATCTAATGGTGCCTACTTTTAGAGCGCATTTAAAGTTCTACAGCAATTATTAGAGGCAGGGATGCCACAGAAATCGTTTTGCATTAAAAATAAATTGAAAAGGTGTCTAAAAGTATGCAATATAATATATAAGAAATCATGTTGCCTACTTTTATACCACATTTTAAGTGATTTTAAATTCACAGCGATTTCTGTGGCATCCCTGGCTAAGAAAAATATCTAGAGATTTCAAATCGCTTCTCAGATTACCTAAAAGTATGCAGAGAAATTTTTCAAAAACTTATATTCAGGTTTTGTAAGCTTAAATATATTTTTATTATTAATTCCGTTATTTTTCTATCTTTTTCCTTCGGATATTTTTAAACTTCTTTATTTTCCGTGTCCCAGAAGTTGAAGCTAGCCAAGAAAGCGAAGCGAACTGCGTAAATAATGCCACCTGTGCTGTGCCTTCGATGTGGATCCGAATGTGAGGCTGGCTTTGCAGCGGTGACGCAGAAGGACAGGAGGAGCACAAGCAGCAGGAGCACAAGGAGCAGAAGCAGGAGCAGGAGCAGGAGCAGTAGCAGGAGCTGGAGTAGCACACACACACACGCCGCTTGACAAAATTATGACTTCACTTACAAGAAAACATTAAAGTTTAACATTAAATGGCATGTCATTTGGGACGAAACACGGCACACACACACACACACACCCACAGAGATGACTAACGGCATGTCAGGAGCACATGCGAATCCTTGCGGTCGTGTCCTTGTGTGTGCCTTAAATGGCTTTGCTTCACATCATCAAATTTCGACTAAATTGCATTTTGAGCTGTTTTTTGGCCTGTGTTCGAACTGCGATCGAAAACTATGCCCGGTTGGGAAGGGGAAATTACCTTTAGTCCTGCAAATGACAGGTAGCACGGTTTCCGGCTGAGGAAATGGTTTCGCTATGGGAATTACTTGAAGACTTTAATTGAAAATAAATACAAGTTAAAATAATTAAACGAAAATAAAATGTAATCACTTTTTCTTCATTTAAATAATTATTTTTAAATGTATTTGAGTTACAGGACCATGAAACTTTCCCTTCCTGGTTAGCATCAATGATTGATGCCCGTTCAATCAGATTGCGATTCATCGGGGGCAGGAAACTTATCTAATTATGAGCAATGTGTGTGTGTGTCTCTCTCAGTGTCTATATATCTCCAAAACGGCGCTGTTGTTGCATTAATTGTTTTATGCATGGCAAAACGCCATAAGGTCATAAATACAATAAGTCAGAGCCGAGGGAAGATATACGGCCGCGGAGGGTTAACGGGGTGGCAGCCAGCGACATCGGCCATGAAGGCTCTGCTGTGAAGGCAAGGCGCTCATTAGGATAATTGCAGGCAATTAACTAAATTGCCGCCGCATTTGTCGCTGCGAGGAGCAGCTCGCAGGTCGCGATTGGGATTTTGGAACTAAAAGCTGGCAAGGATGGGCGACACTTGGCGCTTACACAAATTATGGCTCATAACTCGCGCATGGGTAGTGTGACGAAGCGACTCATTCCAAAAGAAAATAAAATAATACAAGTAAGAGAGCTAGAGTGATAGACAATGAAATACCCGGTACACAAAGCTTCGAATAAAAATATGGATTTGGCTAAATAAAATTTAACAATCATCGAGGGTGCTACAGAAATCACTAGCGTTTTGAAATCACTTAAAAAGGTATCAAATAGTATGCTACAAAATGTGTCAGCGTACAAAGAAACAAAATTTCCCTGAATTTAAAACCTCAAACATTTTATTGCATACTTTTAGACACAGTTCAAGGTGATTTAAGGTGATTTCCTAGTGATTTCTGTGGCATTGCTGATATTTAATAATTACAGTTGCTAAAACTCGAAGGTAAACGATTTTTAAAAGAAGGTAACACACATTTTAACGCATACATATGTACAATATATTTGCAACCCGGAATATTTTATTGCCTACTTTTGGACACAATTTTCCACTGATTTTAAATCATAAGAGATTTTTGTGGTGATGATATTTAAAGATATGTCTTATAAAGAAATAACTATAAGATAGTATTATAGTTTATAATTAAACCCAGTCTGGCATAGATTTCACCCCATAAAACACCGGGTATTCAAGCTTCCCCCTCAACAAGAGAGACATTTTGCAGCCGCTTTAGTGCGTTTTAATTAGCTGCCATCAATGGCAGCTCAGAGTTTGCTCCCAAAACAAAAAAAAAAAAAGGTAACGGTAAAGCTATAGAGAGGCGGCACGTTCCGCCGCCGACGACGACGACGACCGCCGACCCGTCCGTGATTAGATGACCGCTGAATTGGTAATCAATGCCGCTACCGCTCGACGGGCTTAATAAAAGCGTACGTGACGCTCGGCGTTAAGACTTTTCGCACACTTTTGGCCTCCGCCCCCAAAAATGCACTTGGGAAAAATAAGTCCAGATAGTTCTAATTAATTTATTTAAAATAAATGTATATAGAATAATAGGGAATTATATAAACTTATCAGGAATAAATAGAAAAGAGCTAACTATGTAAAATCTTCCTTGAAATTATTATTTCTTTTTAAATAATCTCCCATTTCCTGGAATTTTTTCCCCAGTGCTATTGGACGTGTCTGGTAATGAAATCATTTCCCTTTGCTCTTTTCAACTTTTCACCAGGATTATCAGCAGCGTTCGAGGACCAATACCACACCCAATCCCAATCCCAATCCCAATGCCAGAGAGATACCAGTTAGCAGCCACCAGTTACCGGGCAGTAGTAGTTCCTGGTCGGGAGACGCACCTTGGGCTGCTTCTTTTGGGTGCATGATCGCATTAAGCCCGGTTCGTGCCGCCTGCTCCGTGTGTTTTTGTGTGTTCGTGCTCCACTTGCCGGCGATTGCCAGCGGAATGTTAAATTAGTCTTATTCCAGCTGCAAAGAGCATTCCCCATTCCCCAAACCCAAAGCCCACTATCCATTACTAGAACCCCTTCCAGGGAAATAAAACAAAAAGGGAGGAAATGTTATTTATAAGTCGATAAACCCAAAGATTGTTTCATTTTTGTTAAAATTTTACTTTGATATTTTTAGAATTACTTTTAATAAAACTCCAGGTTTTAAATCAGGTTAAATTGTGCGGAAAAGTATGCTACAAAATATATAGCATAGTTTTGGGCATATTTTAAATGATTTTAAAGCACAGAAATCATTGTAAATGTAGGAAATTAAGAGCCACTATTTTAAATTTAATTTAAATTGTGCCCAAAAGTAGGCTACAAAATATGTTTCACAAAAAATAAATTCGTAGCATAGTTTTATGCATATTTTTAAATGATTTTAAAGCCACAGAAATATTGTAAATGTACGATATTTTTAGAAAAACTTTTAATAAAACTCCAGGTTCTGAATCAATTTTAATTGTGCCCAAAAGTATGCTACAAAATATGTTTCACAACATATAAATTCATAGCAGAGTTTTGGGCATATTTTTAAATGACTTTAAAGCACAGAAATCATTGTAAATGTAGGAAGTTAAGCCCCTATTATTTTCTACATATCTTTTGGGAATTATGATACAAATTTAATATAATATAATCAAAATAAGGCAACATCAAATTACCTTTTCAAAATTTAATATAATAAACCCCTTTTGAAACCAGAAATTCCATGGCAAAAACCTAATTAAATCATAAACTATAAACTATTCATATTCTTAGCAGAGACCGAGACCGAGACCGAGACTGAGAAAAAGAGAGAGAGAGGCTGTGAAAGCCTTGTGACAAATTCGTGTTCAAACCCGGAAAAGTTGGCCAAACTTTGATTAAAATAAAATGCCATGTGCCATGGCGCAATGTTTTATGTTTAATTTAATTATAAGCATTATTTTTTTGCTGTTGTTTCTCTGTGTTCGCCGTTCTCCGTTCTCCGTTCTGGCAACAAATCAACTAAATGGATGTGAAAACAAAAATGTGTGTGTGGGCGGTGGCGGTGGCGCAGGCAGCTTAAGCTTTCGCAAGCGGAATCGATTTATCTGTTCTATTGGAGCCAGGATATATATGGGGTGTAGGGAGAGAGATGGCACCCCCTGAAGGATTCCACACACGTCAGCGGAAGGACAGAGGCTCCTATGTGGCACACGCGTGAGCTGTGTGAGCTGTACATAAGGACGAAGCTCACTGCTGCTGTGGGTGGAGCCTCCGAGTGGCCAGGATATATGTATGTATGTGTACATATATATATATGGGTTCTCCTCCTGCGGCAGTGTGTGTGGGTGTCGCATGTGTGTGGGTGTCGCAGGGATGTGTCCAATCAGAAGCCAGACACACAAAGTCGGGTCTCTGCAGCTGCCTTTCGCTCGCTCTCTCTCTCACTCTCTCTCGCCTTCGCTCAGCCGCAGGATGTGTTTGTGTGAATGACAACACCTAAAAAAAAAATACAAAAAAAAAACGAAGAAGAAGGTAGCCGTGGGGTCAAAAAAAAAATAAATAAAAAAATAGAGAGAGCGAGAAAAAGAAACGAACGGGAACCCAGTCAGCTAGAAATCAACAAAAGCCTGTCAGGACAATAAGGAGGGGGCGAGGAGGGGCCACTACCACACTGGATTCTGCGGATTCTGGGGATTCTGGGGATCCTGGCAACAACAAAATGCAAAAGAAACGAAAACGGAGAACTGAAAAATTGTTAAGCAGCTGGAAAAACCAACAAGCGAATGTGGATAACACTGATGGCGATGCAGCTCAAGTGGCAAAAAATGGAAATGGAGATGGAAATGCGAAATGCGAAATGCAGTCGTAGGTGGACTGGATCCATCCAGCTTGTCTGGCAACTTCAGCTCCTGGCAAAAACTTGTAATGATTGGCTATGATATCAGGGGATATCCCAGGCTACAAAATCATTCAACTGAAGAGTTGCGAATTCACTATTGCCAAGTCAAAAGATTTTGGGAGCTTAAAATCAAGTAATGGTTTTGATAAAACCGAAACAAGGCCTGAAATTGATACTAAGTAGGTTTTTTGTAATTAGAAATAAAGAATACATGGCTGTTATTGAACTTTTAAAAATATATCGTAGATAAAATATACACAAAAGGCAATTCCTGTGATTTAAGGAACAATTATACTATTCTGAATATTTCCTTGTAAAAAAATAATAATAATGTTTTCCTTGTACAAAAATAATAAACTCATAAAGAAAACATTTTTTCCGTGCTAAAATAAATAAATAAACTTATAAAGAAATCCCTTTTCCAATGTTTTTTGAGTCTAAAAGGAATTTATTAGCAAACTCAATGGGAATCCTGAGCAGTGTACATGGTCTAAATTATTTAATTTGTTTTTCCAGGTTTACAAAATAACAGATTGTCAATAAACCGTCGTTTTTTAAATATTTCAGCGTTAAAATAATATATTTATATTATTTATTTGATCTTTTAGTGTAAAAACAATATATACATTTTAATATTTCAGTGCTAAAATAATATATTTATATCATAAATAAAATATAATAAAGCACAAATATATAACCCAAACTCCATTACAATAATTCTTCTTGCTATTCTCCTCCTTTATCATATATTTGCATCTGCTCTAACCTTTTGTATCCAAAATCGCAGCGAGTTTATGACCAAACACAAGTACCTAATACAGTAGTCCCATTTAAGGACATCATTAAGCGTCGCAGGACATCGCTTAGCGTCCGCCTACATTGAAAATAATCTCACCTTCGAGCTGTCCGAATGGCGCACTAAGGAATCCCAAGGATTCACGCTTTGGTTTAGCTCTCTCTCTCTCTCTCCCCCAAACTCAATTTTCTGTCCTGCCAGGACTTTGCACGCACACACATAGACACACACAAATTGCGATAACAAGAGCGTGCGAATTTTTGAAGGTGGCTGCGATTTTTTTATAGCTCAAAGTAAGTGTGGGGTATATGGGTTGGTAGGTGGGGTTTCTTAAAGCAATAAAAATTAAGTTTAAAATTTATTTATTAACAAATAATAAAAACATCAGGTAAAAATTAAATAATAAATATTTAATTGAATGTATGATAAATAATAATCAATACCCCTATATTTTAAAAGAGGATTATACACCTGATGTATGCATATGATTATTTTAAATTAAAAGTATGCTTTCAATATGATTTATCAGTTTTCTACATAAATAAAAATTTCTTTAGATAAATACCCCTAATTGTACATATATAAAATATATATTAATTTGCCAAACCAAACATTTACCACTTCATATAGGTTTAAGCAATATTTAATACATTTAAAACCATTTCCACTTGATAAATCTTCAAACAAAAATTCGTATAAAATAAGCAAATACTTTTTAAACTTGAAGTTAAGATACTTTCACACCTTTTTAAGTTTTTAATCAAATAAAAATAATTCCAAACTACACTGTAGGGTATCTGATATTCGCTATCGCAACCTGCCAAGCAGTGCCATTATTTTTCTCTCGCCGCCTTCGCACTTCCAATCTGCAGTGAAGGGTGCGAACTTTGTCACTCCGTTAACGTCAAGGCCATGAATACATCAGCGCTTTCCACTTGCCAACCACCGCTCCACACCGTTCCCCATTGCGATTCCAATTGGAGCTCGGGTCTGCAATTGGGAGTTGTGGGATTGTGAGCTGGGGGGAATCCCAGGAGTTGGGCGGTTTTTGGGGATTGTGCGGATTGCACAAATACCATGTCTCCATGTTTACCATCATTTGAACCCGAAAAATATTTCACACCTTTACGCACACTCACGTGCAAAGCAAGGTAGTTACAGAGGCGTCGTGTCCAAGGGGATTTTACAGAATTCGGAATTGTTATCATTATTATTAAGCTTATTTACAAATTTATAACGATTACAGGATGTATATTAGAGAGCCGTAAAGTAGGCAGTGCTTCTAACAGAGGCAGAAGACCGGGAATTTAATGGTCTCATTGATTTTTTCTACCCTTTTTGTGGTGATTTTTGTCTATATATATTGTAGTAGTCACAAGTTAATCAAGGGGTATTAAGAAAGCTTTTTCTTAATTATTACAAGTGTAAACACTATTTTATTACAAGTGTAAACACCTCATTTTGTATTACACGGTCATATTAGTAACCAGTTGGTATAATGTTATCGATAATAGTCCTAACGCATAGAATTAAGCTAGATTTCTAAGAAAAAGACTATACGAGCACTTTGGTTTGGCAAAAAGAGCGATCGACACGTTTCGGATCGAGAACCAGAAAAGTTATAAAAATAAAAGCCATCCGCCGTTATTATTTTGAACTAAAAGCCTGGGAGTTTACACAAGTTAAAACCAAAGACATCCAAGAAATGCAAAGGGATCCCTATCCCTTAGATACGCCTCTGAATAATATGTATGTTTATATACAAATATATGTAGATATATATAATGTTAGATATATGGGGATTGCTCGTTTGGCTGTCACTTTGCGCTGGCACTTTGCAGTTCGCAGCGCTCGTTGAAATTCATTATGGCAAAGGCAGCGACGTGAAGCGGTTGTCAGCCAAAAACGGAAGAGGCCTTCAACGGGGCTGGAGGACAAAGGGCGGCGTGACAAACGTAACGTAACGTAACGGAAGACAACAGAGACGAACATATGGAGAGAGAGAAAGAGAGATGGACGGACCCGTGCGACTGAGGCAGACATGCGGATATAAAGGAGCGGAAAGGACACGGGACCGCCTGTCCCCAAACACTGTCCTTGCAATGCCTGATTATGGCCGTATGACACTAAACACAAAATTATATAGAATTAGTATGAAATCAAATTATTTTTCGATGTTAAGATACAGTGTGACCATGCTACAAATCTTATACAAAATATTAATATCTACATATAATATAATAATAAATTATTATTTTATAATTATAATACATTAATATTATTTGTATGTTAAGATACAGTGTGACCATGCTACAAATCGTATACAAAATATTAATATTTACATATAATATAATAATAAATTATTATTTTATAATTATAATACATTAATATTATTTGTATGTCAAGATACCATGACCATGCTATATATCTTTTAAAAAAACTGTAAGCCTCAACATGTATCGATAGGAATACCATCATCTCTAGGAGAAACTTGGCGAATAGCTTCACTTATTTTCACAAAAGATCGGGTTATCTTCATAGATTTGATAATATTTTATATATATTATTAATAAATTTAAAGCTCAGTGTCATACAACCATAAAGCCCTCTTTTTGGAGAGCGGCTCCATATCTAAATGTCGTCGACAGGCCATTTTCTATAACTTATCTGATTTTAATTGCTTCAAACATGTGCGTGCCACATCATTGTCCCTGCCCCACACCCACACGCATCTTCACTATCAAGGATGTAGAGTGTGTGTGTGTGTGTGTAGCATCCTTTTTGGCGCTGTCAACATTATTTCACGTTGAGGACCAGACCAGACCAAGGGAACAGGAACAGGAGCTTGGGAAATAGTCGCCAAACGCTCACGTCGTCACTCCAGACAAGTTGATGACCTCCAACTCCAACTCCAACTCCAGCTCCATTCCCCGAACTACCAAGGACCACACTCCACAATTCCTCCCGGCGCTTTGTCCTCTCCCCCAGAGTCTCTCATGTGAGCTTGTTTATCTCGCCAGCTCTCTAGCTGCTGGCTTCTTTTTATGAGCTTTGTCGGGGCTTTGATGTTAATTACCCTGTAACAACGACGACGTCTTCCTCTGTCCACCCACTCTCCCCAGTTCGCTTTGGTAAACAAAACAGCAGCTATTTTTCTATATATATAGAGAGAGAGAGAGGGATACATATAGATGGAGTGTGTGCAGCTCGGTGGCCGAGATTATCTCCAAGGACCTATAAATCCAGTCATTAAAGTCAAAGTCACAAGACGCTGCTGCCTTATCAGCTGCAGGGGAAAATTCGAGGGTAGCCCCCTCTTTGGTTTTATAATAAAATTAAGTAAAATTCTCTAGCCACCACACGAGGGCGAGGACGAGGACTTTAGGAATGAAATCTCCTTTGTGGCAGTCGCACAGCCCTCGATAAAGTCTGCCATATGCTCTCGCACCTGTCCTGGCTTTCTAAGGAGTCCTCCTCCTTGGCTTAAAGTCAAATATTGAACTTGGTACTGAACTTGGCCAAAATGGCTTTATTAACGAATCATCTTGAATGGAGAGGGAAATATATATGAGAGTGCAAAGGATACCTTAAGTATCTTATTAGAAGATATATCCGAAAAAGGTTTAATTAATTAATTTCTTAACTTTATTTTATTATTTCCTTTAACTTTATTTTATTATTATTTATTAATTATAATAGTTCAAGAACCTTAATATATAATGTTTTTAAACAAGGTATTAAATTGGGATATATTTACTTATTGTTTTAATATTCTAATATCTTAAATCTCAAAATAAAAATATACAAATATTAAAACAACTTAGGAAAGGAAAGGAAAGCTTTGTTTTTAATCCTAAAACTGGTTAATTAATTAATTTCTTAACTTTTAAGCAACCATTTTAAAGGGTTTAAATGTATTCATTGACTTCTTAATAATTATAATAAGTCAAGAACCTTAATATATAGTATAATGTTTTTAAGGTTTTAAGTATATATTTACTTATGGTTTTAATATTCCTATACATTAAATCCCAAAATAAAAACATACAAATATAAAAACATCTTTAAGAACCCGCCTTGGGCTGTCTTGAGAAAGTTTCCCCCCCGAGAAAAGTGTGCGTGTGTTTTTGTTCCATAAAGTGTCCGTGAAAATCTTGTTACAATCTCAGCGTTAAATCTGAGCCAAAATTTGTTGACTGCCTCGGGCCGGCCCAGGCCTATACTTCACCCAATCCAGTCCACCTCCACCTCTTCACTCCACTCTGCTGGCCACTTAACCCACTGTAGTTGAACCACCCCGCAGCAAAGTCGGCTATCTGGACTCTATTAAAAATGCTTACAAATGCGCTTAGCAGCCGAAATAAATCTCCATATGTAAGATGACAGCCTGGTCTGGGTATGGGACTTCCAATTCCGATTCTGAGCAGATCTGGCTGTTACTTAAAAGCCATAAATAACTCATGCCCCGCTACTCATTTCGATTGCTGTCGATAGCTATCGCTGGGCAAGAGATTTGCGAGCCCACCGAGAGAGAGAGAGAGGATGCCCTGATTTTATTTTTGGTCAACGGAAGCAGCAGCTGACGCCACTCACATGGCATATCGAGGGGGAGTGGGTATGGGAAAGTAGTCCCAAGCTCTCAAGATACATGTGTTTCGGCAGAACCTTTGTTTTAAAATCGTTTAAAGGTATTTTTTTTAAAGGTGGTATATATTTTATAGAATTATTTACGATGTAAAGTCCCTCAAGGGCCTAGTTTTAGAGGGTTTTATAGAGATTTCTTTGTTTTAAAATCGTTTAAGGGTTGTTCAGTCTCAGCAATATGCATATGCGATAAGAACAGGTAGCAATTATCAGGTCATGCGCGAATGCATATTCTGCTGACATGAAGAAGTCGAACTGGGCAACGTTCCCATTTCTGCATAGATCATAATACACAATAACCCACATTTCTCTTTACACACAATTTCGTTGACATAAGCATATTCTTTATACGTTGTTTAGCTATAAATACCGTTAAGTTTCCTCAATAAAATCAGTAATTGTTTTGACCACAACTCGAGCTTTACTCATTTGGCTGCATTCAACAGAGGCTGTCGCAGAGTCTTCAGATCCTCATGTGCACCATATATAGTCCAACTGGTTCATGTTCTAGTTGCGGCGACACAAGGCAGACAGTTTATGTACTGTATGCCAGGCACCTAAGCCCAAATTTACAGTAGCAGTAGCAGCAGCTGCAGGGCCAGGAGGAGCTCCCTGTGAAATCACATATTTTAAACTTTATTATGTTTTAATATTTTTTATTTTTTTTATTTTATGTTAAAAGGATAAACTATGGTTTAAAGACAGTATAACCTTTTAAACATTTAGTACATACTCAGTTAAAAATAGTCCTGTAATAAACGGTTGAGAATCAAACCTAAACAAACCTTACATCTCTTTAGATTTTCCAAAATAAACATTTTTATCCGACCGATCGAAACATGTATGGACAGCCCCGCTGTGCACCTCGAGTTGGCTCCACCTTGAATAGCAAATATAGGTCGCCTAATATACATTAACATTAACATTTTGTTTAGCTAAATGAGATTTTATAACCCATAGAAAAAATCTGAAATTAAAAAAAAAATGTGTTAATTCACTAAAAAAAACTCATATTTATTATTAAGTTTTAGTAAATTCATATTTTGCAGTCAAAATTCCGCAAAACACTAGATATGTATGAATGTATGAATGTATGTATTTGTATGCAAATGTGTGTATGTATATCTTCTTTTTACTGACACGTGCCGGACTTAAGAATCAGCGGTTTTTTTTAGCGGGAAATTTAAAAAAACTAACAATAATTAATCCTTTATTCAACAAGCAAAATTGTTTATTTTTATTTAATTAGTTACAATATATATTGTATATAATAATTATATTAAAATAAAATGATAATTTTATATCAATTTGTTATATACAATAATGTAGTCTTTATTTGAAATGGTTCTTTGTAGCCTAAAATCTACACCAGGGAAATATATTACGTAATTGCCTATAATTAATAAATATATTTTTTTATATATATATTTCTAATTTTGTCAGTTTTTTTTAACTTTAAATAAGAATAAGCCAGGGACCGTAATTATTATAAGTTTTAATATAAAAATAAAAAACACAAAATCTATTTTTTAATTTTTATTATACAAATCATTAGAATAAGCTATTTTCCCTTAAAATTCTGTCAGAACTAGTTAATATCCACCGATGCGTGATACAAAATTGCCCATGCGTAAGAGCGAGATAGCAAGCATTAACAATTATTTGCAAGCAATCGCTTGGGGGTATCGCCGAATTTCGTGACGATCCTGACTCGGTTTTACTCCGTCCCGGAAAATCCATGACGCGCCTAAAGAAGTTTCTATGGAAAAAACACCGAGAGTGTGATTCGAACCACTACACTTTTCACAACACTTGTTAAATATTTTTGTTTAAATAACTATTAATCGTCACAAAATTTGGTATCAGAAAATGTTTGAGTTGAATGTGCCGTCGTCACTTTAATCTCAACTCGTTAAGAGGTGTTTTTATTTGATATCAGAAGTATTTAAAATGACATATGTATGTACATACATATGTAGGTCTTCCATTGTTGTTATAAGTTCTTGTTTGAAACTCAAATGGGAAAAGCTAACAAACAAAATTCATATAAGAAGTTTTCATTGCTACTAATTTTGATGAGAAAGCAGATTTTCGGAGATATGTGTTGTACCCCGAAATATCTGAAGAGCTATACGGCCTGAATTTACTAAAAAAAATCGTAAAAGCCACTAAACAAATTTTAATCATAAAAAAAAAAATAAAAATATATTTTAATTTAAAATTCTTAATTATAATATTTAGACAAATTTTGTCAGGGCAAAGTAATAATCATATCAAAATACTTTTCCAACGACATATAG
>VNKF01012625.1:0-29624 GCA_008044355.1 Drosophila lacteicornis
TGATAATCCACGCCGAAAGTTGTGAAAAATGATCGCACGAAAATGTTCACGAGTTAATTCCATTTTTTTGCGAAATTGATTTTTTTAAGTAACTGTAAACAACACAAATGATAGTCGTACGTCAAACCGTTCTGAGTACGTTTATGCTTAAAAATGTCGAACTTTTCAATGGAAATGTCAGATTCCACCTAACAACACTTAGTGTTGCCTAGGCCAGAAATATATATAGCAGCCCACGTATCGGCAAATATCCCCCAACTTGGCAGGACTCGGTGCCAACAAAAAACTACACAGGGAGAAAATAAATAGAAGATATTTTAAGTCCTTCACGGGTTTTTACTTGAAATAATTTGTCAATTACTTGAAGATCTACATTATTCCAGTGAATAAAAATAATTTATAGCCTACATCTTCCCATAAACTAATATAAACTATAAAATTTAACGATATACCAATATTTAGAAGTCCTCATTGTCAAAATCGAATGAAAATGTAATTTTAAAAACTCTAAAATATTATTTTCAAAAAAAATTTAAAGTCCTTCGAAGAATTCTGGAGATTTATTTAGGTTTAGGCAAAGAACAAAATTTTATTGATGAAATTTGTTAAAAAATTAATTAAAACATTTTAAAATGTACATTTGTTCCCTCCAATATTTATTTGCAAAAACCCTCTCAGAAATTTTTTTCTCCGTGCATCCCACGTCAGAGGCGAGAACAACAATGGACCGTGGAGACGCCAACAAAGCAACAAAAGTATTTTGGAAAAAAAATTACACCAACAGCAATAAGAAAAAAAACAACAAACAGTCAAACAGTAACAAATACACCAACGCAAAAAAAAAACAACAACAAATACACCAACGATAGCATGAAAGTCACAAAAAATGGCAAAAAGTAAGTTTTTTTTTGGCAACCAAACAAAAATATTTGGTATCAAGCTCTACGTAATAGAGGGGAAAAAAAACCGTAAATACAACTAAATAGGTAACAAAAGAAAAGAAAAGATAAGGAAGAAAAAAATGCAATGAGATAACCAGAAGAAAATTGAGGATATTAGAAAGGATATTAGGATTTCAGGCTTTATAAAGTAAAAAACCAACAAATGGTACACCCAATAAAAAATCATCATAGAACTTATACGATTGTTACAGGAATTCTATACTCTTGAGTATGAAAAATTTCTTAATAAGATGCTTATCAATTTAATACTACGAAAGTATACATTTTATACTCATCTGCACCAATATTTCATAATAATCACTAACGCGACAAACAGAAAAGCACTAAATTCCAGCTAACGCGATATGTAATCGAATTTTCGATGTGGGTTCGTATAAAAATAAGACTCAAAAATACACAATTGAAACTATAGAGTATAAAAACTAAACTTTGGAGTATACATTTGATATTTTGAAGTATAAAATCTATACTTAACTCGTTATACTGCTTGAGTATACTTTTAAGACAACGCGTAGAAAGGTTAAACTCTTTTTTTATTTTTGGGTGTATGGTTTCCGAGATAGAATTCGGAAGATCTTCCAAGGACATCTGGACCAGGACCTTCGTTATTATCAGACACTTTAGCCCTGAAGTGTCGAATCACACGGAATATTAATATTATCTCCGAGAATTCGATCATATTTTCCATTTCTTTCCGTGTTCATCTGCATCGATACCGATATATCGGCTATCGGCACTATCCAGTGATTGTGAGATCTATCAGCGCGTGTGCCAGTGATTGCAATGATAACGGTGACTGTGTCACGTGACCGTAAATCGAAAGGTGGGTGGGCGCAGCAGGCCCAAAAGAAAAGAAGGGGGGCAGGGTAGGTGCGAAGGGACGCACAAAACGCAGCCAAAAACGAAATGAGACGAAAACGAAGCGAACAAGACGCCGGCGTCGACGTCGCAGCTGACTGCACCGCCGGCTGCCCAATGAGTCGCCACATGCTCTCATTCTATGGCGCTCTCTCTCGCTGCCGCTCTCTCCCTCGCTCCACTGTTCCACTCCCCCGCTCGGCTTTCAACTACTGCTCTCTCCCTTTCGCCCACGCCCCCGCCCCCACCCAAACACTCAACGGACGGCTGCTCACCCTTTTTCCCTCGCTCGACCGACTCCCTCTCACTCTCGCTCGCTCTTTATTGCCTTGCTGTTGCACTCGTCGCATGTTTGTTGTTGTTTTTTCCTCGCCTGTCTTTGCTGCTGTTTTTGTTTTTGTTGTTTTTGTGTGTGTGTGTGAGTTTTTTTTTTCTCTTTTGCGCTGCGTTTTTGCCGAAACGGGCGATTTTTGCTCCGGTGGTGTTGCCGTTGTCGTTCCTGCTGTTGTTGTTGTTGTTCTTGTTGCCTTTGTTTCGTTTATTCCTCTCCTTCCGCAGTTGCCTTGTTGTTTTTGTTTTTGTTGCTGCCGAACGCAGCACAATTTTTTTGCCGCCTGCCTGGCGCTGTTGTTGTTGTATCTTTGCAGCTGACTGCCAATTGTTTTTGGGCCAATCACAACGGAGTGCAAGCGTCGCATTTCGCATGTGGGTGTGGCCTAAAAATGCAACCCCCTGCAGGTGGACGTCGGCAGCGCTGCCGCAGCGCCGTCCGCGCGCTTCTTGTTGTTGCTGTTATTGTTGTTGCGTTTAGTTTTCGGCTCTTTTTGTTTGCTGGCCGGCAAGAAAAAAAAAATAAAGAAAAATAAAGAAAACAAACAAACAAAATTACGTGTGTTTGACCGAAGACAATTGACTAAAAAAAACATAGGCACACACACTAAGAACAAGGTGTAGGTAGGGGTGGGGGTAGGGGGGAAGAAGACTTGCTAAATAGGAAATAATTATTAAAAACAAAATATAAACACAACCTATTTAATTTCTTATGAAAAATAGCTTTAAAACTGTATTACATAATAACCAAATATATTTAACATTTAAAAACTATAAAATTCTTTGAATTTTCATTTTATTTGTAAGCATTAACTGAGTACTACGAGTATGGCATAGTGTAGCCCTTTTAGCATTTTGTAAAGCATTTAGCATTTTATGTTAAGATTCCGCCGAATTTAAATGAAATTAGGATTAAGTAGAAAAGAGACTACGGTCACACAACAATTTATAAATTAGAAGAAAACACATATTGAAATAAGAGGAGCATATAAAATAGACGAAATAAAGAAGAATCCAGAGATAAACTACGATAACATATTTAATATTTTTATGTGCCTTCAGATACATCTCAAAGTAATAATTAATAATTACTAGGACCTACATCAGTAACCTACTGAAGATTCCGCATATTGTTATCGTAGTTTCTGTCTTGATTATTGTTTATTTCTTTGATTTTATTCGCTCCTTTTATTTCAATGTGTTTCTTCTAATTTATAAATTGTAGTGTGACCGTAGTCTTTTCTCTCCTTAATCCTAATTTTCTTATTGTCTTAATTTATCTCTATTTGATACAGCGGAATTGGAACACAAATGCGGAAATTCATATTATACTAATGCTACTTTAACAAAATGCTAAAAGGGCTACACTATGTCATACTTATTACTCAGATAATGCTTACAATATAATGATTAAAATAAAGTTATATTGTTAAGAAAATATAAACACATTAAACTCCAGCTAAGACAGTCATATTTTCCACTTAATTTCAATTAAATTTAAACACTTTCCTTTCTTTTCTCTCCTCGTAATTCCCCAAAAATAAATACAAACTTTAAGCCCGAGTTAAAGTTGTTCTTTCTGCACTCTATTTGGATTTTCCCTTTATATACTTTCTTTTTTTTGTTTGTTTGTTTGTTGTTGTTTGGTTTTAAATTTTATTCGCGACTTTTTCGCTGGCGGAAAGTTTTCACTTTCCTTCTGAGGAAAACTCTTAGGGGTAGGGGGGGTCTAGAGGAAAACTGCAACAATAAATACTTGACGCCACATTGTGCGAGTGCGAGAGTGTTTGACTTGCAAGTTGAAACTCAGAGGAAAGCGCCAACAACAACGGGAACAATCTGTGAAAAGCGAAGGAATAGCGAAGGAAAGCGTCTGCGGGAAAACACTTTCAACTTTTCCAACCGGGATCAAGTCAATTGGAGGAATTCAGATTATGAATGGCAAATGAGTTTGGCCCAAAACGAGCGGGTAATTATTTAATTTGAGTGGCTTAAATAAAAACCGCCCGGAAATGAAGTGACAATCGCATTAAAAACAATTAATTTTAGCTCCCTAGAATATTAAATGTTATTTAAGTTTTAAATTAATTTTTAGGCTAGAAAGAAAAAAATTAATAATAATTCTAACTGAAATATATTTTAAGCCAACAAATTAGGAACTCATCTTCGTAGTTATAAGTATTTTCTGCTATTATTTAAGGTTTCTATCTTCAAGATACCACGTCTGAGCTATTTATATGTATTTAAGATACAACGAATTCACTAAATATCCCACAGATACTCACTCAACCGGGCGATGCATTCAGTGAGCAGCAGACAGATATCCTCGCACAAAGGATATCTAAATGGGAAAAATAGTAATACCCCGTCTAATGCCGCACATTGCATACATTTGTGCGCACAACCGAAGGAGCAGGAGGAGGATCAGCAGGAGCAGCTGCATAAAAAGTCGTTGCAAAATTTTATTTGCTGCTATTTTGCGCACAATTTAATGCCATTTTTATGCACTTAATGTTTGCCCAGATGGCTATATAAGCATATACGATATGTCTGTGTGGGTTTGCATAGATATATACATACAAATATATATATTTGTATATTTAAAGTAAGACAGCGCAAGTTTGGAGAGTGAAAGTTGCTCGGTTCTTGCATTCTGTGCCATTTGTTGTGCGGCGGCACACAGCGACCGGGATGGAGATACATATGTATCTGCCAGATACATTGCACAGTGCAAGCTCCTTAGAGGAAATAAATATTATTAGGAAAGAAAAATTTAAAGGAAATTTAAGATTAATCTTAAGCAATATATATTTATTGTTTCCGACCTTTTTTCAGAGCTAACTCTTAATATTTTTGAGAGTTCGAGGAGTAATTTTGCAGTATTCCTTTTAATTTTTTTAAAATTAAATAACTAAAATATTTTAAATTGTAAAAATAATTCAAATAATTTAGAGACTTCAGTTTCTTTGTTTCTTAATTATTTTCCAGCTTATTATGCTCCTTTTTTGGAAGTTTAAGAATTTATAGCATACTTTTTGGCACTCTTTACATTGATTTCAAAATGTAAACCAAGAACCCTGCCAAAATAAATGATATTAGTATTCCCTGTATCAAGAAAGCACTGCATCTATCCATCTATACATATATACAAGAGATATATCTATATGTGGCTGCCATATATCGGTGGCAAAGTTTTCAATTTCGCTTTCAGCATAAATATGCCAGAGAGAAGTTTGCTTGGCGCTCCTCCTGCAGCTCCTCCTCCTTCGGGTTTTTCGACGCCGCTGGCTGTTTGTCTGCATTATGACCCACTTAAGTGGCTTTATTGCGAAGGTTACGAAACTTTGACTAGACCCCGCCGCCATGCCACGCCCCCTGTTCCGCTCCGCCCCTGATATGCTGATATCAGTCGAAAAAGTTTTTAACTTGATTTAATGAGTTTTAATTGCCGACGCTTGCCAACTTCTCAAGTGTGTTAATTAATTTGCCTGTTTCCGGACACTTCCGCAAATAACTACAGCTCCTTGCTCCCAGCTCCCTGCTCCCTGCTCCCCCTGATCCTGCTCCTCTTCTGCTCCTCTCCTGCTCCTGCCAAGCTAGCACTGTGTTATGCATCACATGTATCTCTGTATCTGGCAGATACATCAACTATCTTTGCATGCCATGTCATCACCGGTGGATGCCTGTCTGTCAGACCCACACAAATTGTTATTTTTGTTTATAAGCCCCCCGCTACATATATATTATATATGTATATATACACTTATATAAATACATATATATATACAGATATATACTCTTAATAAAACTGTCAATCAAGCGGCGCGCTGGCTACCAGAAATGCAAACTAGAACGACATTTAGATAGAGCCAACAAGACTGTCAAAGTCTTCCAACTGGCACCGAACACATATCCCTGCCTCTCCCATCGCCCGCGAACCGAAAAACGTTGCCAAAGTTAAGCTACCGAATAAAATTATGTCAATAAACAAAAAAATTACCGGAAAATGTTTCCAAAAATTAGGGGGGAGTAAAAAGAGTAAAAGCCAAACTCCAGGGTTAAAAGTTAAGGGTTATATCACTGTGGTGTTGCTTCTAATAAATAAATAAAATAGTTTGTAGCTTTAAAAACTTTATTTTGATAATTATAACGATTCCTGAATAATAGTTTTTAAGGTTTCTTTAAAATTAAAGACATTCTTAGTAGTTTTTAAATTTATAGAATTTTTTAAGTAAATAAATCAAGTTAAATATAAATAATAAGATCTTAGCTTGCATAAATTTCTTCGTTATATGCTAATTTATTTTTAAGAACCATATTTATAGTTGTTTTCTGCATATATTATAAATATATTTAAATTAAATCCTTGACTTATTTATAATAAATTATTATTATTATTTTTATATGCCTTTTAATATTTTAATACTATTATAAAACCTTTATTATAATTGTATTTAGTATTAATTACTCAAAAGCGTTCTTTTCTGTTCGTTATTTTATTTAATCAAAGCATTTGCTTGATTTTTATTAATATACATAATTGTTCACCCATTTTCATAACTCTCTTTTAATATATTTATATTTATTCAAAATGATTTCCCTACTTTTTCATTAAAGCAATTTTCTAAATATTTTTATTGGTTCCTCCGATGCATTTACCACCAATCAATAGCTAAAGGAAATAAAAAACAAACCTGTCACAGGTGTAAGTCTGAGGCTTGGATTTCGATATGGGGAGGTCCCTCCGCACTCTTTGATTTGTTGTTTATGTCATTTGGCAAATTGATTTCATTTGAGGACACCTGACAGGACAAGGAATGCACGCCTGCCTGCCTGCCTGCCGCGGCTCAGCCCGGCTCGGCCCAATGTTTGTTTAACGTCAAGTGAAAGTTTTCTTTGTGTTATTTTCCCATTCAATTTTCCAAGGTGGCGGTGGGCAGGAATGTGCAAGGGGGCTATGTAAATGGATTTTATTCAAATCTTAGTTTCTTAGCCCCGCAGGTCTTTCAGTTGTCAGCAACATGTTGCTGGCTGAAATGTTGACGCTAATTAGACACCAGGACACCAGGATGTGTGTGAGTGTGTGTGTGAGAGTCCAGCGATTCTACTGGTTTATTAATGGACAAGATTCATTGGGGATGGAAGCGTGAGCATAGAGAGGTAACTATCGTATAGATAGTTGTGGAGATAATTAATTAAAACCGATTTAGAGAGAGAATTAGAGAAAAAATCTGTCAATCAAAATGTATTTCTCCTGTAAGGGAGAGATACATAAATATTTTATTTAGAGAGGAAATTCTTTATTATTTTCATGCCTCGATAACTTCGATTTTTCCGATAGGTACTTAAGATCATAAAACGATCATTTCGATTAATAAATGGCTCCTCCTTTGGCTATGGCTACTAATGAAATAATCATAATATTTCGCAAATTCAAAACCTTACAATGATTTTTTCATTTAATAATAAATATTTATACGATTAAAACGATATTTTTACATGCCTCGATAACTTCGATATTTCCGATAGGTACTCAAAACCATAATACGATTATTTCGATTAATAAATATTTGACATTTACTATGACTAATGATATAATAATAATAATATTTCAGAAATACTGAACCTAACAATGATTTTTTTATTTAAAAATTAATATTTCAACGATAAAAACTATATTTTCACATGCCTCGATAACTTTGATATTTCCGATAGGTACTCAAGATCATAAAACGATAAATTCGGTTAATAAATATTTGACATTTACTATATTCATTCCACTAGCTATGGCTACTAATGAAATAATAATAATATTTCAGAAATACAAAACCTTACAATGATTTTTTTCATTTAAAAACTAGAATTTCAACAATAAAAACGATATTTTCACATACCTCGATAGCTTCGATATTTCCGATAAGTCGATAGGTACTCAGGTGCATCCCTAGCTGAACCAAGCGGGTCTAGGTGGGGTGAGGAGGCTAATTCACTTGGCAGAAGACGTCGGCAAATAACAAAAGGCTACATTTTTGTACACCGGGCAACATGTTGCCGGCAGGTTGTTGCTGCCGCTGCTGCGGCTGCTGCCTCGGCCACTGATGTTGCTCCTGTAGTTGCTCCTTTTTGTCGTCTTCATCTGGACTTGTGTTGTTGCCCTGCAGGCTGTAGGCTGCAGCAGCGGCGGACGGCGGCATGTGAACAACACAATGTGTCATGTTGTTCATTTTGTTGTTGTTCGCGCAATCGATTTGTTGTTGGTGTTCAATTAATTGTACTCAATGCCAATGTTGCCAATGCCGGCTACTGGTTGTTGCCGCTGCCGCTGCTGGTGCTGTCGCCGCTGATGTTGCATGTTGCATGTTGCTGCTGTGCATGTTGCTGGCGCCAATCGAGGATCGGCGGCGGCATTGAAGAGAGCGAGCGATACCTCATTCCCATTGCCATTCGGATGGCCCGTTCCCACTCCCCCCCCCTCTGGGGAGGGAGATTAGCATCGGCAAATTGCAATTTATATAGAAAAGTAAATTTCTACGATTTGCCTTTATTCCGCGGTGGCCATTGTTGCCGGGTGGTCCTCAAAATGTTTGCTCAATTCCATGCCACGTCCTATTGCTGTCATTGTTTGTTTTTTCAAGGAAATTCCTCAGGGGGATCTAAGCTAGAGAAGTTATGGTATTTGTATGGTTTTAGGGGATTATTATAAATAATTTTGGGAGCAAGACCTTAAGATCTTAAGACATAGACTGTCAGTCTTTCAGTTTCAGAACTAAAATTCTTCATATAAATATTATATATTATTTTAAAATTAAACATCTCCAACCCCCTCTAATACCCCTCAATTCCTTCATATTTCCTCTCAAAAAAAAAACACTAAAAACCTGGTAGTCAGACCCATTAAGTCTGAAAGTAATTCCCATACCCTCTCATCACCGCTTTCACCTAAAAATAGCCCGCAAAATGGAAGATGCTTTTTAATTAGCCAGCAACAAGCGTCGCCCAGACAAAGAAAATCCCAAAAAGGATGTCCAAAATCAAACAACAACAGCGACGAGGCGGCGAGGCATAAATGCCCCGTTATAAGGGACACTTTTCAAACGGAGAGGGGGGGGCTAAAAGTGCCCCAAAATGCTGCAAGCAAAATGAGGCGACGAAACACGAACCAAAGACAAAATGCGCGGATTTTAGCCACAGTCTCTTCCTCCGCGAAAAGGAGCACTTCAAAACCCAAAGACAACTTCATTTGATATCCTTTTCAGAGGGCATATTAATGCAGAAAAATCGAAATAAAATATATTTTTATACTTATATTAAATCATATTACATAAAAAATATATTACACTTTTTCTAAGAGTTCTTAAAAAATTATTTCAATATTATCTAAATATAAAAAAATTCCCAGGGTATTCTAGACTTCCTTTCCGAAAGTTATCCTTCCTTGTTCCTTGGGTGGCGTGGGAGGACATCGGCGGGGGTCATGCAAAAGTGTTAATGGCGGCTAATAAGGCGAGGGGCAAAAAGGACGAACAGCTGGCGGCACCAAGGACAGAATGACATTAACAAGCGTGATAACAAAAACAAAAAACAAACCAAACAAATAAAAAAACACAAAAAAAATACACCAAAAACAAGATGAAGACATTGCAAAGAGGGCGTGAAAAATATAATAAAGAAAGAAAAAGAAATAAATAGATATAAACAGAAATAAAGAAAAGAAAAAGGAGCAGGCGAAGGTGTCAAACAATAAAAGGAACACACAACTTAAAGCCGCCAAAAAGGACACAAAAGGAACACGTTTCTGGTTACAATAATTATTGAACCAAGCCCCTATCCTGAATAATTAATTAATTAATTCATTTAAATATTTATTTATCTAATTATTTATATATAATATATATTTAAAATTCCCCCAACCTTATTTATGAACTTTTTAATTATTTCCGCCAAATATTTCCGGCGAGAAACTGGCCAAAAACCCAAAGAGCGCCTTCCTCTCGAAATTAAGCTGCAGTTAAGGCCAGGACTATAAGGATATATAGGGATATAAAAGGGGCAGGGGGGTGTGTTTGAGTGAAGTGTGGCAGCTTTAGACAGCTCCGGCTGCATAGTTTCAGTTGCCTCTAATTTAACGGCAGAGTAAGCCGAAAAATACGAGAGGACGAAATACGACGGCGGCAGTGGCGGCGGCGAAGGCAGACAAAACATTTGGCAGCTGCCAGGACATCCTGAACAGCCCCCAACCCCCGTCCCCCTCCAGAACGTCCTGTGACAAGCAGCGATTAAGAAGATAAATGATTATTTTGAGCAATGCTAAAATAATAGACACCGAAAGCAGCAGCATCCTGCCAAAGGAGGCCTCGTCTTAAATTTCTAATTAGATGCGATGCCAGCCGAGGCGAGGCGACATTTCTGCCGCTCCGTCTGCCACTTGCAGTTAACTTATTGATTATTTTTCTCCCACTATATAAAATATATAGTATATACCCACTATATATCGAAGTGTTTTTGAACCCGACCCAGGAGCGACGCACTCTGAAAAAACAGAGGCCGTAGACCCGAAACCGGCTGCCCTTCTCGGTATTTTACCTTATATATAAATATGTATTTTTGTTTGTATATGTTTGGTATATATCTGGTGTATATCTGGTGTATATTTTCATTGTCAAGGGCAAAGTGCGTGAGTGGCTGACAGATACAGATACAAAACATTGAAATACATTAGCAGCAAGGAAGCTCGCGAGTTCCGACAGCTGAAATTGAATGCCCTGCTTAAAAAAAATATTAAAACTTACTTTTAAAATATTTTTACACCTTTAGCTTTAATTTAATTTAGATACTAATTAATTTATAAATTTAAAATATTCATAATTTATTATTAATTATAAGTTTAATATATTCATAGACCAAAATTATATATTTTTTTAACAAAAACTTAATGTAAAAGCAATAAACGGAAAGGATTTCTAAAATGCTCTCAAATTTCCTTTTATTTTTTGTTTATTTTTGAATAAATTTATGCTATTTCTATTTTTAAAAACTAAAAGAACCAAAACGTAATAAAAAAATAAATGTAACATGGCGGAAACCAGAAGAAAATGTTGCTATAAATGTTTCTAAACAAATGTTGCTAGGAACCTGCTGCCCACGCAGCAATGTTTACTTTTAATCCAATTTTCTTTCAAAAAAGGGTTTAAAAATAAAAATACTGCAGTAAATAGTTTAAAATACATTAAAAATAAATATAAATCAATTAAAAATAACCAAAATCCATCTCGTAACCCATATACCCTCTCAATAAAGTTTATTCTGCGGCAGGGTATTATCAAACACACATAAGAGAGTGCGTAGAGCATTGAACCTGGGGCCGCTGTGAGTTGAGTCAACTTTTGTGCGTGTTGTATACATCCATCCACGAGATACATAGATACGTTGAACCTGCGCAGCCCCTCCTCCACCCCACTGGGAGGCCAGCTCTAACGGCGCTTTCTTTTATGATTTTTAATTAATTTTTATGTGCCAACTCACAAAAAAAAAAAACAAAAACAAAAACCGAAAACCGAAAAAATCTTGTTAGCCAAAAATTAAAATTTAAGCAAATTTGATAGATAGTCAGATGGATAGATAGGTTTATAGGGACAAGCTCACTAAGGGGCTTGCAAAAAAAAAAAAGCAGAGCAACCAAGTCAACGAACCAAAAAAGGTCAAGATGTTTGCAAAAATCTTTTTCGCTCATCGCCAGCTTAATTTGTTTTTTCTTTTTAATTTTTTGCCCCGTCTTGCTTTCTGCTTTCCCTGCGTAGCATATTAGATTTAATGTTTCGCGGCCCGATATCTGCTTAAAACCACTCGGAAACCCTCGCAATTTCCAGTGATAAATTGTGTTTGCTCTGCTTTGGGGCAAACTATTTCTCCATTTTTGTATCTGTAGCTGTGTATCTGCATCTGATGATCTGGAGTTTGTTGGGTGACCAAACCCACAAGTTTCCTTGTAATAATACCATGTTGGATTATATATCTATTTTTTGGGAACAAGCGGGGCATTGTGAAAGTTTGCTGATCGTGCGATAATTGCATAAATATATGCTTGTTAAATTAATGTGGAAATTCTTTGGAGTTAACTTTAAGACATAAAAATTTGAGCATTTATCTGGATAATATTTTTACTTATTTAAAGCTTAGTAAATTAGCTGAAATATTTTTTAAAGCCATTATTAAATTAGGGATTCTGCCAAAATATTTTATATTATCTTTTTTGGCTTTTTAGGGAATTTGTAAAAATATTCCCTAGGCTTGCTGTGTTTTTAATGTTTTTTAGACTTTCCCATCTTTTATTCAGTCGAAAATGATCTCCAAATAAACTTTTAACTAACATATGCATGTTTAGTATATACCCAGATTACCTTTGTCATTGTCAACATTTTATTTATGCAGCTTTTTTTTCGAGGCCATAAAAATAGATCTCCCCCCGCGCTGAAAGATCCAAACTTGTTTTCCGTTTCAGATAGTTTGGCCATCGACGATCGGTGATCATGAAGCAGTCGTGGCCGAGCGGTTAAGGCGTCTGACTAGAAATCAGATTCCCTCTGGGAGCGTAGGTTCGAATCCTACCGGCTGCGGTGATTAAGGTATTATCTTTTTTAAATAAACTTAATAAATAAGAAACATTCATTCAAATATTTCCCAAAGGGGTTTATTAAATAGATAATATTATTCAATTATTGATCAACTTATGGTATATAAATCATTCTCTTAGTTCTTGTTTCTTTTTAAATCGTAGAAAAATAAATAATACCTTCATATCTTTTAATTTGGCTTGACAAAGATACTTAAATATGTATGGCTATGGGTATGGGCTTAAAGATCGGTGATATAAGCTTAAATTGGGTAATCGGGCGATCAGTGATCACCAAGCAGTCGTGGCCGAGCGGTTAAGGCGTCTGACTAGAAATCAGATTCCCTCTGGGAGCGTAGGTTCGAATCCTACCGACTGCGGTTAGAGAGATTCCTTTTTTTAAGGCTTGATACAGTTTTTTAAATGTAGAAATAAATTGATTGAATTATAAGTAGCATATTTTTCAACCCTAGTAAAAAGTTTTGGTGTTAAATAATTGAAATACAGTATAAAGTTTTTCAGAAAAATTCAGAAAACACTTTTCTTCTTTATACAAAGCATATTTCATAAAGTTTTTTATTTATTTTGTAAGTAAACGAAAGCCATAAAGTGGTTTCAATAAATATTTATCAGAAANAGCTTAAATTGGGTAATCGGGCGATCAGTGATCACCAAGCAGTCGTGGCCGAGCGGTTAAGGCGTCTGACTAGAAATCAGATTCCCTCTGGGAGCGTAGGTTCGAATCCTACCGACTGCGGTTAGAGAGATTCCTTTTTTTAAGGCTTGATACAGTTTTTTAAATGTAGAAATAAATTGATTGAATTATAAGTAGCATATTTTTCAACCCTAGTAAAAAGTTTTGGTGTTAAATAATTGAAATACAGTATAAAGTTTTTCAGAAAAATTCAGAAAACACTTTTCTTCTTTATACAAAGCATATTTCATAAAGTTTTTTATTTATTTTGTAAGTAAACGAAAGCCATAAAGTGGTTTCAATAAATATTTATCAGAAAAGGGTATAAGTTCTTCCAATTAAATATTAAAAAGTTATTTCAAACTACTCTAACATTGTATTTCAATTTTTATTTGAATATTTTAAAGGAAAGATTGTATATATTTCTATTAAGTTGTAATTTCTTTTCTTTCCCCTATTCTTTTATTTTTCTTTCCCCATATCTTTTGTTAAATTTTTGCCCCACAACCACAAAAACCTAACAAAAAATTCGCGCAAAAGCCACAAATTGGCACTGTAATTAACCTTATATTGATTGAATTTTAAAGGCGTTTAAGCTTGTGCCACCCGCTGAGCTCTGAACCCGACCGAAATCGCCGAAAATACAAAAATAAAGGCGCAACGACTTTCCACTCCGAGATTAGATTCGACTTGAAGGGGGGGCGGGCCGGCAGGAGGTTGGAGGGAGGGCAAGGAACTCTTCTATATTATCTCGGGAACATTGAACCCGCCCCAAGAGGCAGTTAGACCGAAAAGTTCCCAAAAAAGACAAAACTAAAGGCCCCAGAAAACGCGCCGAGCATTTGCCAGATGCTAAGTGAGTGATAGACAAGCAACAAGCGACGACAACTTGCGCAAATCGACGACAGAAATCGGAGCGAAAAATTCACCAAAAATTTTTGGGAAAGAGAAAAGAAGTTCAAGATACTCTAACTTTTATAGGAAAATTATTGAAAATTGGAAGAATAATAGAGTTTGCTAGGGGAAAAAGAGAAACATTATTATCTTGGTTGGTAATGGGATTAAAAAAAAGTAATACGTTTATTCGCTTTCATTTTTTATGTATTATGATATAAGCAAGGAAGAGCTGTGTTTAAAAATATAGAAAAATTTATTACTTTAGGGTTTTACTTGGAAAATGTTTGAAAATAAGATATTTTGAGATTGAAGTTCCCAAAAAGAAGTTACAACTCATTGAACTTTGAGATAATAATATACATTTCTAGGAAGTATTTATTTATTCATATGGAAAGTAAATAAAAAGGTTAAAATCATTTTAATATAAGAAAATAATAATTAAATAATTACATTTTATGTAGTATTTATTAATAAACTCTTTACAAAATACAGAAAACCCATTTTTATTCAAGCTGCAGTTGCCAATAGATTTCCCGAGGCTTCCAAACCTTCAGGACCCACCTGAAGTACTTCCCAAAAAGGGTATGCAAATATTTAGCAAACTAAAAGGCAACTCTTAGATACGGGCATATCTTTTGGGCCGATTTCGGATGGTCGCCGTTGCCGGCGAGATAAACGACCGCACAAACGAAAGACTTTGACCCAAATTCGGACCGAAGCCTGCGCGTTGATTAATCGACTTTAGTGCTCGGCTCATCGCCAAAAAAAAAAGAGGAACAAAAATTTGCACAGCTGCTCCTGAGCCGGCTAATTGAGGAAATCGAATGTAAAATTATGTGAGAGGCCAGCAAACCCAAAGAAATACAAAAAAAAAAAATATTCGCAAACGGCCGGTGACGCATGCATCTAATTTATGTATCTGATAGATACTTCACACGAAACCCCAACCCGCCGAAGTTTTGTTGACCTTCTTCGCCGCCGATTTTCACTTTTGGCCACGCCATAAATTTCTTCTCTTTTTTTTTATTAATTTTTATTTGGATTTTGGTTTAAAATGTCGAAATTGCCTCGCTCTTTTTTTCATTAATTCGATTGTGTTTCTGTAACTCGCCGATTCATCTTTCGCGAGATACCTGGAAATGGTCACAATTCGAGCAGAGTTTGGTGTAATTATTGCCGCAACTGTCAGGTGCTAAAAGGTGACAAATGTGGGTTAAAGTTGTACGTGGGCGGGGGTGGAGCCCTACCGAGAAGTCATCAGATATCTCTGCATGCAACCGAAGTCTATTTGAACTCTTCCAGAGTTCAGGAGTTTAAATTCTAAGAAGTTTTAGAGAAGAAAAGGGGTTTTAAAGAGTTTTTAAGGTAAATAAATTTTGTTTTGATTGAATTAGAGCATTTATTGCTTGAATTGTACTAAAATTTCCAACTGCTTCGAGCTGTTTCCTATTAGAAAACACATTCAAGTCTATTAGCAAGGGTTAGATGGTGAAGAAGGTTATATTTCTACCTAAAACAGTTGTATATCCAAGCCTCCAGCTTTGTTTATGCTTTTTCTTTTATCTAACTATTTTTAGTTAATAAAATTAACCCCTTAAAAAAATATATACAAACAGTGTGCGGCCTCGACTTCCTTCCAATAACTCGAAACTCGGATATTGCACTTTGACCACGCTCTGTGAATTTACGAATTAAACGCCCTTCTTCTGGCCACGCCCCCAAATGGCAGACTACAAAAAACTGACAGGAAAAATAAGAGGGGTTAAGAAATAGGGAAGGTTAAGAAATATCGGTGGTATATCGCGGGGGAGGATATGGCGTATGGCGTATGGCGGCGTATATGCGGGGTTAGCTGACTCAACTTGGCAAGTGAAAACGTTGGGAAATCATTTGCATAAAATAATTTTGCGTGTTTTGAGTAAATAAATTACGGGAACAAGGAGGAGAGAAAGAGAAACCGAGAACAGAACAGAAGAAGAAACCGATATGGCAACAGAATACACTAAATGCACACACCACACACACACACTAGCTGACAGATACAAACACACACACTTGTAGATGCAATTGCAATTGCAAAAACTTTTTTTCGAGTTTCGTCTGAATGAAGTTGTGCCGGCAGACAACAGATACAAGTATCTGCACAAGGAGAAAATGTCAAAATATTATTAATTTATATTTATTTTTATTCTTTTTATTTTAAAATAAACTATTTATTTATAAAATATATATTATTGCATTTATTTATATTTTAAAAATTGAAATAAAGGTCTGGACCAAAGGTCTGCAATGCAGGGACTTATTGGATTTATTTAATCAATATTTTTTGTTTAAAAACCCCTAAAACAATTAATAAAATACGTATTTTTGCAATTAAAAATATTTCTGATTTATCCCTACAATAAATCTCAAAGTTTTCCAGCTTAAAAGGTATTTAAAAAAATTGTAAATTAAAAACAAAAGCACTTATTGGTTTAACTAAACATTTACCCTATTTAATGACTTATTGCCTTGATTATCTTAAATATCTTATGCAGAAATTAATATGCATTTTTGCCGTGTCTCGTTTACTTGGGTTTATCTATCGGATGGATGGCCAATCCCTTGGGTAACAGCAACCCCTCCTTTCCGGCCCCGGTAACATGTCGTTGGGCAATTAATAACGGATTATGAGGCGACGATGACTCCCAAAGCGTTGACAATGCGGAAAAAATATGAAAAAAATAACCACAAGGAGGAGCATGGGGGGAGAAGGGGCAAAGAGCTAATAGAAAATAGGAAAATGGAAAATGGAAAACACAGGCAGGGTGACGAAAGGCGGCGGCATTGGCGTCGGCATCTTTGAGATGCACACAGTTCACAAGATGGAATAAATATATACGAGGGAGAGGGAAAAAAATAAAAGTAACGCGTATCTGTGCGCTACAAATGTATCTTTCATCATTATTGGATATTCCCATTCCCATTCCGAGACCCTCTCCCCCCCTCCCCACTTATAATTCTCCTTTGGCCCCGGTCAGGTCCTTGCGCCAGGCTTTTAAGCTGATGAAAAGGAAAATTCCCGGGCATTCAAAGTCCAAAGTTTTCTTTCTTTTCACAGAGGATCTCCCCTTGCCCCTCGCTCTGTGCACCGATTTTCGTCTTTATTTTTTTGCGGATTTCTTGTGAAAAGCGTAAAAATTGCTGTAGATTAGCCCGGGCGACGACGACATTGTGTGTTGTCTTTGGTTTGAGTTTATAGACATCGCATATGAGCGGGAGTCCAGGGCATTATTCGGTCAGGCCCTTGAAGGAATCGTCCCTGAGGGAGGCTTTAAGGTTATTTAAATGGGAGCATTTATTCAGAGAAAGTTGGAAAATGAATAAAACAAAAATAGGTATTTATAAATTTAAAAAACAAAGAAAACGTGGAAAAGAAATAATTATCTTTTAATTGGTGACAGCATTCCATACTCCTGACTAATTCCCAACATTGTTACATTTATTTTTATAAACTGCCTGCTTTTGTTGAATTATCTTGTAGATTGTAGAAATTATTTAGCATATGTTAGCTTTGTATCAATTACTTTAATTAGCTAGATTCCAGGTAAATAAATCCAAAATTAGAGTTTAGAGTTTAGTTTAGAGTTTCAAATTACCTTTTCAATATTTAAATAAATATTTATATAAATATTAATTTTGTTTAAATAAAATATATTAAAATATAAAATATATAAAATAAATATAATTACATTCAGCAATGCAGAAGCTAATTAAATATTTTTTAGAGTTATTTGTAGGGTCTCTTTATTTTAATAAATATTTAGTATAAATAAAACAAACAATGGATCATTTAATTATAATATTTTGATTTTCCCTTTATTTTAATAAATATTTTTGATGAACTCTGAGCCTGAGCACCTTTGTTTTTTCAAAGTTTTATACGCTATTCTGCAGAAATATTTGAGCAGCAAGGAAACTGAGGTGCGCTGCCAAAAAAAAATAAAGAGAAAAATAGAGAAAAAATAGAGAAAAACCTTTTGCATAATTCTATAAATTATAAAATACAACAAACAAATGACAGCGCGACAACAACAATAGCGGAATGGAAATGCCTTTACCCCCTTTTCCCTGGACAAATTCTATTACACTTTTCGTTCGTTTTGCCGGCATCCCCCTCCCCTCTTCTCCTCACGTTTTATGTGCGTCTTGTGATTTTTTCACAATTTTCCGTTGTTACTTTTACTCGCTTTTTTTTGTGTATTTTTTTGTATTTTTTGTTCAGTTGTTGTTGAGCTCTCTCAAGTGCAATATGCAGGCAGGCCGAAAGCACCTCTGCCCCCACCCCAACCCTACCCCTCCCCCCCCCCCTGGTTTTCCCATCTGTTTTTTAGTATCCTTTTGGCTTGGCTTTGGCTCCTTCATGTATTTTTTATCTAAATGCCCCAAAGGCATTCTTTTGCAGCATAGACAAAGTCGCCGCCTGCTACTCCTCCGAAAAAACAGAAAAAAAAATGCAAAATAATAATAATAATAATAATAAAAAACAAAAAGAGAATACGAAGAAAATAACGCAGTATTTTCCCTAGGTTTTTGTTTTTTTCAACTGAAAAGTTGGCAGAAGAAGGCAAAAGTCATGCGCCAGAGAGCTCCTGAAGGACGCATCAAGGAGACAGTTGTTGCAGCGACCCCTTGGCCCCCCCCCTGGCCGCTTCATCATCATTAGCGCCCTCCCAAAAAAAAAAAAATATACGCCAGAAAAGTGAATAAAAAAATGTTCAGCAAAGAGAAGAAACGCCGAAAATATGCTTAGGGTTAAGTGTTCCCGTTAGAGGAAGACAGCTGCCTCCGATCCCTGATCCGATCCCCTGGCCATTACCTTTTTCCCTTCACTCGCACTCGCACCCTCACTCGCACTTGTCACGGCCCTAATCCGCGGAAGGTCCTGGTTAACGGTGCAGCGGGACAGGGATATATGTATGGGCAGGACGAGCCATTGTTTGATCAAAAAACTGCCTCGCACACAAAAACCTTTGACAGGGCAGAGGAGAAGGTCCTGCCGAATGGGAAGTACTCTCGGAAAGGAGTTTAAAGTTTAAGAAAATAATATTTAAATCAATAAAAAAAAATTGTAATTTTAATAACATTTAAAACTTTATTTTATAATCCATAAAATATGTTAAATTTTGAAAAATATATTTTATAGAAGCATATAAGCTTCTTTACTTAAAAAAATCTTTGCCTTAATAAATTCAAAATAAAATCTGTAAGTCATTTTAATATTAAAAGTATCACATTTTCTATAGAAAGAGTATCAGATCATCAAGAAAATATATTTATTTATATACATTTCACGGACTTCAAGCCCAGATCGCCCCCACAAGAAAAAATACGTCAAGGAGGCGGCCGGCAGTTCAATGCACTTACAACTTCTAAACCCAAAAAATACAAAAGGAAAAGGATACAAATAACAAGCAGGCGAAGAAAACAAAAATAAGCAGGGAAAGGACACACACTCACACACACACACAGAGACACTGATGTGTGTTATTTATTGCGACACAAAGGACTCGCGCAGGGAGACAGACGTTCAATGTCCTGCAGCCTGCAAACGGGCTAATAAAATGTGACGAGCGTAACGCAGAACGCAGCGCGAATCGAGCGCTTTTTTCTCGCACAACACACACACACACACACCCAAGAACATACACACAGATACGAGCACGCAGGACATTGACACCCGAAAACGGAATGGCATAAAATAAAAGCCGGCGAGCCGAAAAGTCCGAAGCCCTACGAAGACGCCGAAACTGCCGACCCGCCGCCGCTGGCGAAGCCCAAAAAGCCAATGGCCCCCCGCAGGATGCGACCAGGATCCGGGATCCTGCACTGGCAAAAAAAAATATTAATAATAAATATTAAGAGAAAAACTTAATTCTTTTCATAAAAAGAAATCAAATAAAAGAGAAGAAAAATATAGTTATTATGGCTTTTAAAAATATAAATCTAATATTATCCCATATTCCTTAAATACTTATCTTAATTTCCTTTTAATTAGATATTTTATATATTTTATTTAAGCTAACTTTTAAATTAATAAACCTAAGAACCCTTTTAAAACATTATTATCCTCAATTATTTCCTTTTAACTTTATTTCAGAACTTTTTTCTAGGTAAAATATTTGCTTTCAGTGCCCCAGGCACGTGTGCGTGTCCATATACACTCACAGCAAGACAGTCCTGGGTCCTGGGCCCTGGGCCCTGAAGTCCTGGCGTCCTGCTGGATTATCCCTAACGTCATCGGTGGCATCGGAGTGCATTGAACTCCTTTCAACCTTTTTTTTTTTTTCTTGCGCCGCTCTTCGTCTTCGGTTGTCGGTTCTTCGGCTTCTTCTGCTTCTGCCTCCTGTGCTGGGCGTAAATCAAAATGCCCCGAGAGTCCTGCGTCCTGCGTCCTGGGTCCTGCCAACAGCTGATGTCCCGAGCATTGCGTATACGCAGTGGCGTCCCCTTGCCACAGCCATACAATATGCCGGCGGCCAAAGTTCGTTGAACGTTTTCGCCTTTTCGCCTGCCTTTTTGAGTTGTTTTTCGGTCGGCTCTTGACTTTTGCGGCGTCTCAATCTTGAGAATTTGTGTTGTTTTGTTGACTTGCAACATGTTGCTGGCAACACGCGGGCGAAGGATAACTGCAAGGATGACGGGAAGGGATTTAAATTAATTATAATTGGGCTCAAGGATTTATAACATTTATAGCCATAAGGTTTTAATATTTACTGAGAAGTATTTGGTTTACAAACATGTTTTTTGGGTTTAAAAAGGTAATTATATCTGATTTTATTCTAGGATACAACAAAGGATTCCCCTCTGAACCTATAAAATATTTTATAAATATTATTTTAGGCTTCCCTTGTCCCCAACTGGTCTTTTCTTTTAATTAATTATTTAATTCCTTATTAATTTGTATTGTGCCAATCAAAGAAGCCCAATCGGCGGCATCAAGTGGTCTGATATGGATGGGAATCGGCCTAGGAATCGGAATAAGAATAAGACCACCAGAACGGAGAACGGAGAACGGAGAACGGAGGAGACCGGAGGAGACATGCAAATAGTAGTCCTCATCTGTGAGTGTGTGCTGTGTGTCGCTTGGTTGAGCATTGTTAAGATCGGTATCGGGCGGCATAAGGGGATCCTCCGAGATCCCCCATTCATGGCGGCTCTGAATAAAGCAGTCAGCTCCAAGTTGGCAATACATTTTCCGCCGCTGAACGGCGAACGCCGCCCGGCCATCTAGTTTGGCTGCACTTAATTTCAGCGCTTAACAGACAATTAAAATCCAATTAATTCTGACGTTTATTATGCTAAGCCGACGACTGTGGCCCCTCTTCCTCTCTCTCTCTCTGCTCGGACATCGGACATCGGACCACGACGGACCTCCACATAAATTGCAGCCTCGTCCTCCACTTTGTAGACCAGCATGTCGTTGCTAAAAACTTGCTCCTCTGTCTGTTCTCGGGCCAAAAGTACAAAAAAGAAAAAAAGAAACTAAAAAACTTTGGCTACAACTATAGCAACTAGCAACAACAACAGCAGCAACAATTGCAATGGGACACCGGGGAAAAATTATAATGTTCCAGGTTATTTCTTAAATTAATAATACTTAAATCAAGAAATCCATTTAACAATATTTAATTTAGTTGGGTATAATAATAATAATATATAAAAGATATTGTATGCCTCAATAAGCTTAATTTAATTTTATTTACTAGAAAATATAGTTTATTTTTTAACAATTTATGAATTAAAAAATATATAACCTTATTTTATGGAAGAAGAGTTACAGCAATTTGTCATTAGTTCGGTCATTTATCATATTTTAATGGTTTTTATATCGCATTATTTATTTAATTATATTTATTAGAAAATACAATTTTTTTCTTATTAATTTATGAATTAATAAATATGGAACCTTATTTTTGAAAGAAGAGCTACAGCATTTTGTCATTAGTTCGGTCATTTATCATATTTTAATGGTTTTTATATTGCAAATTGAGTTCTTATTTTGTATTAAACTTATAATAATAACCTTACATTGTTTTAATATATTTATATAATTTTTTCCCAGTGCTCTCAGCAAGTAGAGCTCAGCAAACAAAGTTTTGGCCTTCCACTGGTGGCAGCCACATGTTGATTTGTCCCTGGCCATGGAGCCATGTAGGAGTCCAATAAATCTTTCAATTGGGTATGCCAATTGGCCGGGATTAGCTCTAGCTTGACTAAGGTTGGCCACAGCAAGGTTGGCTTACTTACAATATTAGGTAAAAGGCTATGAAGTAAAATAAATAAAATAAATAACAACTTTCGACCATGACGGGATTCGAACCCGCAATCTTCGGATCCGAAGTCCGACGCCTTATCCATTAGGCCACACGGCCGGTTATGTAATGGCGTTTCCAAGTTTCCAAGATAATCTAAGATAATCTAAGCTATTACAATTGTGTTTTCTGGCAAATTAAATGAATTTATGTAAGTTATTCGAAAATATAATAATAATTTCAATATGTTGAATATCGACATTTACTTAATTAACTTTTAACTAAATTAATTAAAACTTGTCTCTATCTCCCCAAAATTACACACATTTAATTCCCCAAAAAATTGCAAAACATCATCGGATGACGGCGCCTTCAAAAAAGCAGCCCAAAAAAGGACGACACCCTGGGACACTAACCGCAATGATAAGCAAAAACCGGCAATGTTGCCAAAGGACCAAGAAGCGAAACCAGACGGGGACAGGACACATTTTGAGCCTTTTTATTTTTTGGGGGAAGAGGGGGGTCGTTACACGCACACACACACACACACACACACCGAGCCAAGCCAGACGGAAGGGCAAACGAAAGTAAAGGAAAGCCAGCCGAAAAATGCCATACAAAAAAAAAAGAATTTGTACAAAAATAAAAACCGGCGAAACGGACCCGAGAACCCGAAAAAGGTTGTTGAAGGTTCAACGACCTCTCGTCAGCGGCAAATGTAAATAATTTGTGCGTGTCTGCCGGTGTTGGTGTGTATCTGTGTGGGGTCTACGCAATGCCAGACAAACAAGAACAGAAAGGGCACAAAAATTACACAAAAATGCGGGAATTTCATGAAAATTTATATGGATATGCGAGCGGAAAATTATTCAGCAAATATATTTAAATGGAAGCTTTTCAGATTTTCTGTAGTTAGTTAGCCTTGGTCAGGATAAAATTAATTAATTTATTATGGAGTGTAAGAATTACTTAGTAAAGTATATTTTTGGCTATTGCAAGCTTCAAATAGTTTTCATAGTTTATTGTAAGAATAATAATAAAAACCCTTTATACTTATTTTTATATTATTATTGAGTTTTAATTAATTTCTTTTGGTGATCGTTTAGATAAGCATTAACCTTTGGCCCTTGGGTCTGGAAGACCATTTGGCAGGCAGCTGTCACTAAGCAGTCGTGGCCGAGTGGTTAAGGCGTCTGACTCGAAATCAGATTCCCTCTGGGAGCGTAGGTTCGAATCCTACCGGCTGCGATATGGAATTACTTTTTTTCTTACTTTCTGAGCTTTAAATATTAAAAAAAAAAGATAAAATTAATAAATCAAATTTTTAAATTAAAAATGCCAGCGAAAAAATGTATTTTATTATAGTTTTCTGATTAATCTTGCCATTATCTTAAAGAAATATGTAATAATTTTATTTTCCATTTAAATCTATTAAAAGTAATAATTAAGTAATGGAAAAAAATAATAAAAAAGAACCTCTTATAACCGCAGCCGGTAGGATTCGAACCTACGCTCCCAGAGGGAATCTGATTTCGAGTCAGACGCCTTAACCACTCGGCCACGACTGCTGTGTGTTGCTCGCCGTGTCTAATCACCTGCTTAAGATTCTGCCTACTTAGAGCGGTTTCATTCTAATTATATTCAAAAGAGTTGACATAATCATTAAACAAATAATGCCAAAATGCTTGCAAAAAAAATTAATTAAATAAAAACCAAAGGAAAAAGTAGAAAAAAAGTTTTTCTTCTCGACCGTGACAGGACTCGAACCTGCAATCTTCGGATCCGAAGTCCGACGCCTTATCCATTAGGCCACACGGTCGCTTGGAGAACGAGGAACCAACAACAAATAAAACGTGCGAGCGCCGAGAGAACGTGGAGTGAGAACAAAACTTATAGTGAGCGGTCGAGCGTGGGAAGGGAGAGAGAGTGCAAAGAGGGTGGATAAGCACAGCGCACTAAACGTGTAAAAATGTGGGTAAACACAGCAAAGCCAAGAAATCGCGAGTTCAACTCCCGCTCAAGGCAGAAAAATATTACAAATATATTTTTCCTTAAATATATTTATATTTAAACTGCTTGTATATTATTTTAAGATTTATTTATTTTTTCAATTAATGTAAACAATAAGTGATTTTAACAAATAAAAATCATATTATCTTTCCCAATCAATAAAGCTAGCTCTGTTTACTTATTAATTATTATAATTACATCTATTTATAGCACTCTTGGGCAATGTCCAACGACCTTTCGCTGGCGATTTGTATTTTTCGCCGGGACAATTGGCCAGCTTATTTACGACCATATTGTGGTAGGTCAGGATTATTTTATCAAGTCGAAGGAGAAGTTGTTGCCATAAACATTCCGTTGCCCGTGGAAAACCCAACTTCGACCTTTTTCCTGAAGTGGGGGAAGGCTTAGTCAAGTGTTTTACTTTTTTGGGACTGCTTAAATCCGCCTCTGTGTGTGTGTGGTTAGATCGATAATTTGTGTCTGCGGCAAACGCATTTTCCAAACTTTTTTTTCTTGTTTGCCTTCCGTCTGCGTTTCAATGAATAATCAGAGGAATTTTTGAGGAAATTATACTTGTAATAAGCAAGGCCTGAGAAATTCCAGGGATAAATCAAGGGAGAGAAGCCTAAAAATAGCTTAAAAAGATTCTTAAATGATTAAATTGAATTGTAAATATATTTAAATGTGTCATAGGTTTTATTTCCATGTATTTGTATTTATTTTTTTAAATAAAATGCATTCCAAAGCTGGCAATATTCATTTGTTTTTGCCCCAACTTGACCCCTGATAGCTCCCCATCCCTGGGACTCTTGGGAAAGTCCGAAATAATTTCTTTCTTTCTTATTCCTATTTTCTTCCCTTTTTTCTGTGTTTTGTTTCTATTTTGCTGCGGTGTGGATCTTGGGTGAGTGTGGAAGCGAAGCCGGTTACAATTAAAATTAATTACGAACTATCTAATTACATGGTAATATGCTAATCAGCCTCGCCTCTCCCCCACTCCTCCCACTCACATACTCTCTGGCCTGGTGCTCCTCTCTCGTTCTGTCTTGCCACGCACTTGGCAACAGGAGGGGATTCCCCGCGCGCTCTCTGTTCCGAATGCAGTTTGCATGTCGGTTGTTCGTTGCATGTAAAACTTAATGAGATTTCTGCCACGGCCATGACAAACCCAAAAAAAAGCGTCCAGACACTAGGAATTTTTTAAAATATTCTATTTATAATTTAGCATTAAAATTAAGCACAATTAAGCTAACTCTATCCGAAAGGTAAGCCGGGCTAGCCACTTGAGTTACAATTTTTACATTAATTATTCATTTTATTTGGGGAAAGCATTAAAAAAATTACCATAACATGTAAATCTTTTTTTTACAGTAAGAGATTAATTAATTTATATCCCAATATAACAATTAGAAATGTAAAAACCATCAATGTTTATCGATAGATTATTTATTATTCATTACTAGAAAAAATCCCTGCTTTTCTTTGAGTGCAGCTAGCTGGAAAAAAATATATCCAGTGGAAAATAAACTTTGGGATGGAGACAAAAGTTCTCGCTGCCGCTTCTTTGGCCAATTATTGGCAGCACTATCGGGGCGCCATAAATCAGCACAGGTGGGCGGGGGGTTGGAAAGGGGCTCCCATAAGCCAGGGGCGGCGGCGGCAGGGGACACAGGTAACAATGCCTGGCCAACAAAGAGTCATAAATAAATTTTTGCAACTAATTCTGTCAGCTCCCGGTGCCTTGCCCATTGCCACATTGCGTTATTATTGATGGTTGTGGTAACAATGCCGCCTGGTTTTCGGCCTGGTCAAAATCCTGGGTGGGTGGACCCACTATTTCCGCCCCACCGCTCACTAATTCCCCGGATTCATGATTAATGTTTCTTTGAATTCTCTCTAACCTAGGAGGTTTCTTAAGTGGAAAAGCTAGTTTGGGCTAAGGAAATAGTCTCAGAAATAAATATAATTTAGGAAATATATATTTTCCGGTTAATTTGAATTAAATTTACAATATTTTGGATTATTTTTAATCACTTACCACAGCTTATAACTTGATTTCAAAGGTAATATCTCCCATTTAGGGATGCCTTTTCTTTCCCTGGGTTCCCTATTTTCTCAACCAATAAAAGAAATACGACTTTCAATATTTTTCCACAATTATTTAACTATTTTAAGGGCCTTGGGTAACTTGGTAAATTATGTAGGAAACTCAAGCATATTCCGCTTCAATTGATCTCTGAATATTTGATGGCAACAGTCGAGTAAACAATATGGTAAATGTTGTTTGTATGTAGCCAGCAACTTTGCCTGGGGTGGCAACCCTGGCTGCGTACTGGGCTTTGTCCTTAGTTTTGCCAGGCTCCCAATGCTCCCCGGCTCCAGCTCCTGCTCCTGCTCCTGCACACACACCACCCTCTCCTGTGTGTGTCCAGTGGCACAAAACCGAAATAAATAATTGATGAAACAGCAAAGCGCACGTAGGGATTTCCAACTACACCTCGTACCACCCCAAACTTTCCCATTTTTCCGACTGCACTATATGGCTCCTCCTGCTCCTCCGCCCTCACCGAAACTCCCCCCGCTTTCGACTGTTTCTCGTCCATTTGCAGTTGGGGAAAACTGAAAACCATCTCTGGCCTACGACGCATGATGTTGTGTTGCCCCGCACACACACTCGGTGTGTGTGTGTATATACACCATGTGCAATGGGATATACGTAGATATATATATATATATATATCTGTGTGCGATGCGATGCGGTGCGGCGGCTATATATGGTATATATGTTCCTGTACGTGCGCACTTATCGATTTTCTGCTTGAAAAACGTTAAGCGAAATGCGCCCAAAGCGTCGTTGTCGGTTAAGTTCGGTCCGGCCGGTCCCAAAAACCAGGGTACCCAGCCCCAACCAAATACCGCAACCCTAAACAGAGAAAAAATTGGAAGGATTACTTATCAATGAGAAATTTGAGTGAAATTACAAAAGCAACAGTCTCTTAAGGAAGAATTTATTTATTAAATATATTAATATGCAACCCTATAACTGTATCATATTAATAAGTATTACAACCTTAAATATTTTTATTTTTTATTATTTTATATATATTTTATCTAGGTAAAAATAATAGTTAGTAGTTTTTTCCTTTGTGTACCCAAGCTCCCACATGGACGCTGAGCCCCTTCGGACGCGTCCCTTTTTTGAAAGGGTTGCCAGGGCCACATGCGAAGCAAATGTTCGAGTGTTTCTGTAGCCGCGTGTGTGTGTGTGTGTGTGTTGTGGGAGGTGGCAACAATAGGCGTGTTTCGTAGGCGGTCGTCCACTTTTTTGGTCGTCGTCAACGTCAAACTGTTTCAAAGCGTAAAAAACAACTCAGAAGGGGTTGTAGGGTTAGGCATAAAATTATAAGGAAAATATTACTAAATAAATATAATAACTCCCAACTAAAGCCTATCAAATATCTTTAATTTTAATTTAATAAGGAAATCATTAACCAATTCATAAACTAAAAACTGACAAGTCTGAAACTTAATAGCAAAAAGTAGCAGTCATTAATATCCTAATTAATTTAAAATGCATAAAATACAAACAAAAGCCGTAACAGATTGAAATTTAGATATTTGTATATGTATATATAAATACTGACGAGTGTTTTGTTAACTTAATTCCCGGAAACTTTCTATAGGCTGCCATCGGGGGAAAAGGAACATGAGAAAGATGGACAGAGCTCTGCGGCTATTCATTGGATATGTGCGCACATATCCGTAAATACAACCTTGTGTAAAGGCGTACTACAGTGCGAGACAGGTGTGTAGGTCTATAAGGGATTTGGGGAATTATTATATGGATTTTAATTCTAAATTTGTAAGCTTAATTCGAAATTACTATAAAGAAATGGCGCCCAAAAGTAGGCCTTAAATGGTTTAAAGCCAATTTTCAGTGTGACCATGTTTTATTTTGTATAATCCTTTTCAAGGGATTTTAGAACCATTAGAATATTTTGATGATTTGATTTTCCTTATTTATGATTTCTCCTTATTTATTTTATATTAAAAAAATATCTTCTGGGCAATCTGAACTGTTTCTCCGTTACTATTTAAGCCTAACGCATTGTACCAGATAGAGGTATCTGTCCATACTTATATGTACCGAATGTGTGTGTGTGTGTGTTTAGGGCAGACATGCAACGCACCGAGGCACCCACACCCGCAACTCGTCCCCGCCCAAAAAACACACACTCAAATAGAGACAGACATCCCTAGACCTAAGTTGCATGAACTTCAGTTTCGCTTCGCATTTCGGTGCATGGGTGGCGCTTCCAGGGGGGGGCAGTGGTGGTGCCTACAAGGCGAGCCAAAACAAAAAGGAGAATCAGGAGAGGGGACGGCGGACGGCGGGACACAGTGGCACTATGGGGAATTTGACCACTTTTGGTGACCAAAACCCATTTTCTGAAAGTCGGAAAATTAAAACAAGTTTCAGTGCAATGCATTCACAATACACCAATCTTCAGTGTTGCATAACAGAAATTTTTATAGAGGGCGCCACAACAAAGGAATCAGCTGATAAAACAGCTGGTTGCATTTGCAAAGCACGCGCCTCTGCCATTTTATGTTTTGTTTGCTAAGTTCAAGAGATCAGAAGTAAAAAACTAAACAATATAACAAAAAAATTTTAAATGAATTATAATCTGTGTGGTTTTTATTATGTGTTTGTGAACGTCATTTAAAGAAAAAAATCGTGTTGTCCCCTTAATAGATAAAAAATGTAAGAAGCCTTGAAAATGTATATTTTCGAATAAAGTCTCATGTTCCATAAGAGATTTAAAGTGAGTCCAGAAGAGTCCATTCACCAAATGTATTGCATGTTGTAGAGTATTAAATTCTTGTTCAAATGAATGTTATTAAAAATATCACTTTTTACGATTTTGCGAAAAATTTTCATTTTTAGGACATTACCTTTTGTATGGCAA
>VNKF01012626.1:0-10355 GCA_008044355.1 Drosophila lacteicornis
TTTTTTTTTTACATTTTCACAATGAACTTATTACCGGTTTGTCACATGAAATTAACTGAGCAGAGAAGAATGAGTAGCTGTCAAACTCTGTATCAACCCAAAATGATTTGAAAGACCTACTTGTTAGTTTTCGTAAAACTAATGAGGTGCTCATGGCGCTGGACTCCCAGTTTAATGCATTTGGCCGCTGTCCTGCAATCGACGCAGGTTCTCAACAGCTGACTCCCACTGCACAGCCCCCGTCCCCAATATATCTAACTCCAATGGTATTGACGTCGGGTGCGAGAAAAGATTCGGCTTCCGAGTTAGGAACCGCAGCTCCAGTGATTTCCGTTGAGTCCGCTGGGGGGTCAAAATCAAAATTACGACCCCTGAGATTCCCGTCCCGAATGCTCCCCAAGGTGACTGGCTTGGATTACCGGCCGATATTGGAAATACAGCCAACCTATCTGTGTTGCCAAAAGCCCTTATTGCAGTACCACCAACGAGTCAGATATTTGTCTCTCGGATTCACCCGTCTCAAACATCTGAAGATGTTACTGTCTATATTCAAGACAGAACCAAATCCGATCATATTAAGGTGGAACAAATTAAATTTTCTTATGCTAGGGATACTTCATCTTTCAAAATAAATGTCCCTGACGAGCTCTTTAACACAATATGCTCTGCCGATTTCTGGCCTCAGTATGTTGTCGTTAAGAAGTACGGAGCTAAAAAAAGGAGGGACGGCCTGTAGGAGTTAGTCTACCCAGGCCGGACAAAACTACTGTGCCAGCTACGTCCGCTCCAAAAAACTAACCAATTCTTTACTTCTTTCCTATCAGAATGCAAAAGGCTTACGTAGTGAGCTTCCTAAATTGTATTCTGATAGTGTTTCCTTTGCATGCCAGGTGATATTGTTCACAGAAACCTGGTTAAAGCCGGAGATCCTAAGCTCTGAAGTTCTAGATGATTTTAACATTCCTGGAGCTATTTGGTCCACAACTGAATCCTCCAAAAAACTTTTAACTACCGCACGTCACGATTTTATTGATGGCTTGTTTGACATTTCGTTGTCTCAAGTCAAAAATGTACGGAATTCCTTAGATCGCTTGCTCGATCTCTGCTATGTCTCTGATCCGGCAAGAGTCAGTTTGGTTAGGGTCCCGCCTTTGACACAACCCGAAGATCCATACCATCCTACTTTTGAAGTTACTATCGATATTGGGACTGTTATGGAGAATAAGTCTGATCGGCCAGCTAAGAAAGTCCACTGCTTTCGCAAGTTGACTCGCCTCAAAAACATTAAGTCCAATCTCTACTCTAAATTTAAGCGTAACGGTTCTCAAGCTGTCCATTCTCGCTATTTAGCGGCTTGTTCTAAGTTCACCGTGCTTAACGCGCAGGGTTATAAAAACTATCTGACTCGTTGTCAACACTAAACGTACGCCAATTACACAACCTTTCTCGTCTTCATTTGAAAATACGACAGCACAGTTTTTTCAAACTACTTATTCTCCGTCATCCGATTCAAAGCAGACCTATTCTTATAACATGCCTAATTTTCAGTCCTAGCTTAACCGAAAGCTCCCTTCTTCTTCCACCATGTCCTGACGGAATACCAGCCTGTGTGCTTAGGTATTGTGCCGCCGTCCTGTGCATTCCCCTTCTAAAATTGTTTACCTTATCCTTAGAAACATCGCAATTTCCCCTTATTTGGAGGGAATAATTCGTCAATTCTCTCCACAAAAAAGGTAGCAAAGTACATGCTAACAACTATAGAGGAATCTCTAAGTTGTCAGCCATCCCAAAACTTTTCAAAAACGTTATTACTCCCCATTTGCAGCACCTGTGTAGATCAGTAATTTCTCCATGCCAACATTGATTTGTTAAACGAAGATCAACGACAACTAACCTTCTGGACCTCACTTCTTTCATTATAAGGAGCTTTCCTCAAAATTTGCAGACAGATGTGATCTATACTGATTTCAGTAAAGCATTTGAATACGTTAATCATTCCCTTCTTATTAGGAAACTCTACTAAATGGGTTTTTCTGTCGATCTTCTTGGATGGATCCCAAGTTATCTGAATGGCAGGACGCAAAAGGTCCTCTTTAAAAACAACTTGTCGAATGTTCTCCGGGTGAACTCTGGTGTCCCGCAAGGGAGCCACTTTGATCACTTACCAGGAATTTTTACATTATTTATTAACGACTTGCTCAAAGTTTTGACTAACTCAATAGTACTCATGTACTTCTTTGCGTCCAATATAAGGACGGCGCTAGCCAGTCAAATTTACAAACAGAACTAAATAATATTCAAAAATGGTGCACTACAAACTTATTTAACCTAAATGGCTTCAAATGCAAGCTGATGACATTCTCACGTGCCTCTCCCAAGCTTGGTCTCTGGAAAGGATCACTCTAGTTGACGATTTGTGTATCAGCTTGGGTTCTAAAATGGGGCTTATTGATTATATCTCGAGCATTGTGAATAAAGCCAGGGGTCTGCTTGGATTTATTAAACGGTGGTGAAGAATTTATACATTTCATTAGTTCGTCCTATTTTAGAATATGGATCTTGCGTTTGGAGTCCCCAGTGGGACAGTCACAGTTTTGAGTCAGTTCAAAAGAACTTCTTACTTTTCGCTCTTCGTGGCTTAACTGGGATGCAAACCCTAGGTTGGCCTCTTATTCTAATAGACTTCTCTTAATTAACCTACCCTCCTTAGCAAACCGTAGAACGATGCTAGGCATTGTCTTTATGTATAACCTGATCCGTCGTGACGCGATCTATTGTACCATGTACCAATAGATAAAATAAAAAAATAGTATATATCCCACAGTTGTACATTTAGCAGTGCATTTGGAAAATGGCCAAAGAGTTTACTGCACTGAGGCTAATGCGGCACAACGAGCTGAGAGACCAGCATCGACAACATTGACTAGCTTCTTCGCAATGTGTGAAGCAGATTCATACGCAGCGACGCTGATGTACTTTGAAATGCCCAAGTATTACACTTGGAATCAATCAACAAAGAAATTCCAACGTCGCAAACAAGGAACCCCAGTTTCAGATTGGCCACAGGTGTTTTCCACTGATGCACTAGGTCGCATGTATATTGTTCATCCTAGATATGTTAAATGGTTTTATTTGCGACTGCTGTTGGTAAATGTACGTGGACCACAATCACTTGAAAACTGTGAATGGCCACCAATGCCAAACATAAAGAGAAGCATGTCAACTATTGGGTTTGCTATTGGGTTTGGAGAACGATTCTCATTGGGATTTAGCACTTGCGGATTCAGTTGTTTCATCAAATGCGTACCAAATACGAACGCTGTTCGCAATTATCATCACCACATGTTTTCCTTCACAACCAATTCAGTTATGGAACAAATACAAAGACGACTTATGTGATATCTTGCATCGCTTACGCATTCAATCGAATAATCCTGACATCCAAATAACCGATGAAATCAATGCTTGACTATTGCAAACAAGCAACTGATTAAAGTAGGAATGATTGCTCCAAATCGATCGATGCATGATGCATTCAACCAAAAATAAAAACGAGAGCTGAAATACAATGTTGATACATTGCAGCAATTCGTTCGAAATAATGTGCAGTTGCTGAATGAACAGCAAAAGCAAGTATACGAAACATTAATGCAAGCGGTGGACAATAATACTGGTGGTTTATTCTTCCTGGACGCACCTGGAGGAATAGGGAAAACATTTGTCATTTCATTGATTTTGGCCACTATTCGATCAAGATGTGACATAGCTTTGGCGTTAGCATCTTCTGGAATTGCGGCGACTCTTCTGGATGGCGGTCGAACTGCACATTCTGCGCTTAAGTTGCCACTCAATTTAAACACGATACTCCAACATGCAATATTTCCCGATCCACTGCAATGGGAAAATTGTTGATGCAATGCAAGCTCATTGTTTGGGATGAGTGCACAATGGCACATAAGAAATCACTTAATGCACTTAACTTCACTCTGAAGGATCTTCGGCGAAATAACAACATCTTTGGCGGCTTGATGATATTATTGGCAAGCGATTTCAGGGACAATTTTCCAAACAATTGTTAGCTGTTGGAAATAGAAAAGTCCCAGTTGATGCGACATCTGGATTAATTACTCTTACCAACGGCTTTTTTCGATTTGTAGACTCTCAATTAGCTCTAATTGAAAATGTTTTCCCAAACATTAGCGAGAATTATCAAAATTATGCTTGGCTAAGTCAACGATCAATTCTTGCCGCAAAGAATAATGATGTACGCGCACTGAATTTTACCATTCAATCAAAAATTGATGGCGACTTGGTGACATACAAGTAATTGATTTCATAACAAATCCCAATGATGTAGTAAATTATCCAACGGAGTTTTTTAACTCTCTGGAGTGACCAGGATTTCCACCACATAACTTGCAACTCAAAGTTGGTACAGGTTTTATGATATTGCGTAATTTAAATCCACCGCGACTTTGCAACGGTACTCCACTTTCGGTAAAAAGACTTATGCCGAACTTGATTGAGGCAACAATTATTAAAGTATAGTACGCAGGTGAAAATGTATGTATTCCTCGAATCCCAATGATTCCAACTGATGTTCCGTTAGACTTCAAAAGATTGCAGTTTCCAGTTCGCCTTGCGTTCGCCATGACAATTTACAAGGCAAGGCAAATCGCTTTGTGTTTGCGTGATAAATTTAGAAAATCATTATTTTTCACATGGGCAGTTATATGTTGCGTGTTCACGAGTTGGGAAACCATCCGCTTTGTTTGTGTTAACGTCAGACCAAAAAACAAAAAATATTGTTTACCAAAAAGCACTTCAGAGAAACGTATAATTTGCGGACACGTATGACGCTTCGATTTCGACTTCATTTTTGTAATCGAAATGAATTCATTACTGTTGTGAAATGAAATAAAATTTTTCCCTTTCACATTTTTTTTTTTTTTTATGGACGTTGGTGCACTACGGTCAGTACACTCAAGTGGCCTTTAGAAACCAAGCACGTGCTTGTTAGGGTTAGGTGTTAATAGGCGCGAAAGAAAAAGTATAGGTAAAAGAATGCGAGGAAACTACCCTTCACCATATAGGCTAATAGCGGCAACCTATGGATTGCATCCCAGTTTAAGCCACTGAGTGCAAAAAGTAAATTACAATGGACGAAATATGATCAATTAACTCCAGTTTAGAATCTAGGCGGATACCCAAATCGTCAACTAGAGTGATCCTTTCCAGAGAGCAGCAGTTTAGCGTATAAGTCGCAAGCTTGGGAGAGGCACGTGAGATTGACATGAGCTTGCATTTGGAGCCATTTAGGTTTAATATGTTTGCAGTGCATCATTTTTGAATATTATTAAGATATGTATATAAATCTGTCTGGCTAGCGCCTTCCTTATATTGGACGCAAAGTTTAACGTCGTCAGCGCACATGAGTACTCTGGAGTTAGTCAAAACTTTGGGCAAGTCGTTAATAAGTGATGTAAAAAGATAAGGACCCAGGTGGCTACCTTGCGGGACATCAGAGGTCACCCGGATAACATTCGACAAGTTGTTTTTAAAGAGGACCTTTTGCGTCCTGCCATTCAGATAACTTGAGATCCACCTAAGAAGATCGACAGGAAGGAGGGAATGATTTACAGAGTCAAATGCTTTACTGAAATCAGTATAGATCAATCTGTGTGCAAGTTTTGTGGAAAGCCCCTTATAATGGAAGAAGTGAGCTCCAGAAGGTTAGTTGTCGTTGATCTTCGTTTAACAAATCAATGTTGGCATGGCGAAATTACTGATCTACACAGGGGTGCTGCAAATGGGGAGTAATTACGTTTTTAAAGAGGACCTTTTGCGTCCTGCCATTCAGATAACTTGAGATCCACCTAAGAAGATCGACAGGAAGGAGGGAATGATTTACAGAGTCAAATGCTTTACTGAAATCAGTATAGATCAATCTGTCTGCAAGTTTTGTGGAAAGCCCCTTATAATGAAAGAAGTGAGCTCCAGAAGGTTAGTTGTCGTTGATCTTCGTTTAACAAATCAATGTTGGCATGGCGAAATTACTGATCTACACAGGTGCTGCAAATGGGGAGTAATTACGTTTTTGAATAGTTTTGGGATGGCTGACAACTTAGAGATTCCTCTATAGTTGTTGGCATCCACTTTGCCACCTTTTTTGTGGAGAGGAATGACGAATGACCCCTTCCAAATAAGGGGAAATTGGAATGTTTCTAAGGATAAGGTAAACAATTTTAGAAGGGGACTGCACACACACAGCCTGGTATTCCATCGGGACCTAGCGAATAAACTGGCTTGACACTTTGAAGATCCAAAAGAAGGGAGCTTTCGGTTAAGCTAGAACTGAAGATTAGGTTTGATTTGGGCATGTTATAAGAATAAGTCTGGTTTGAATCGGATGACGGAGAACAAGTAGTTTGAAAAAATTTAGCAAAAAGATCGGTGATTGCCTGATCATTGTTTGCTGTCGTATTTTCAAATGAAAGCCAGGAAGGATGTGTAATAGGCTTACGTTTAGTATTGACAAAATTATAACATTTTTTTGGGTCCACCGCGAATTGAACCCTACAACGAGTCAGATAGTTTTTATAACACTGCGCGTTAAGCACGGTGAACTTAGACCGATCCGCTAAATAACGAGAATAGACAGCTTGAGAACCGTTACGTTTAAATTTAGAATAGAGATTGGACTTAATGTTTTTGAGGCGAGTCAACTCTTTACTAAACCAGGGAGGCTTATTTGAGATTGACGGATATTATAGCGGAATACATAGAACGGACCAATCAAAGTTATTCAGCCGTCGAAAATCCGCCTTGTGAAAGCAGTGGACTTTCTTAGCTGGCCGATCAGACTTAATCTCCATAACAGTCCCAATATCGATAGTCACATAAAAAGTAGGATGGTATGGCTCTTCGGGTTGTGTCAAGGGCGGGACCCTAACCAAACTGACTCTTGAAGGATCAGAGACAAAGCAGAGATCGAGCAAGCGATCTAAGGAATTTCGTACATGGTTGACTTGAGACAGCGAAATGTCAAACCAGCCATCAATAAAGTCATGCCGTGCTGTAGTTAAAAGAGTATTTGAAGATTCATTTGTGGGCCAAATAGCCCCAGGAATGTTAAAATCACCTAGAACTACTAAATGGTCCCTATCCGAAAGTCTATTGGAGACCGCCTGAATAGCGGAAAAGTGGTTCCAGTAAATAGGAAGTTCCGACAAGGAGGAAATATAGGAACATGTAATATAAATAAAACTACCATAAGACGACAGCTTCACACAAAGGAATTCAACATAGTTGCATTCCTCAAAAGTTAATAATTCAGACGTCAGGTTGGAGTCAACCGCAATAAGGACACCACTCCCTCGCCTGGAAGGCGTATCAGAATACAATTTAGGAAGCTTACTACCTAAGCCTCTTGCGTTCTGATAGGAAAGAAGAAGAGAATTTGTTAGTTTTTCTTTTTCTTAGCTTCGTACTCCTTAACAACAATGTGCTCTGGCCAGAAGTTCTCAGAGCACATTGTTTTAAAAAGTTCGTCAGGGACATTTATTTTGAAAGATGAAATATCCCTAGCATAGGAAAATTTGAATTTCTCCACCTTAATTTTAGATTTTTCGGCTTTAATACGACCTAGAATGTCATCAGGTGAAAGCCGCGAAACAAATATCTGTTTCGTTGGTGGAATAGCAATCTGGGCTTTTGGCAATACATTTGTAGTGCCAATTTCGGCCGGTATTCCGAGCCTGTTACCTTGGGGAGTTTTCTGGATGGGGTTCTGTGGGGTCATTAATTGTAACCCCTCAGCGGAATCAACAGATATAAATGGAGGTGCTGCCCCTCCCGCGGCACATTCGGAGGTCGAATCTTTTCTCGCCGCCGATCTTAACCGCGAGTTGTTTGGATCCGCCCAAGTGCGGTGTGCCAACCGTGGTTTTTTTGCGATTAGGGGACTCATTTATTAGCTTAAGGCCATTAAACTGGGAGTCCAGCGCAAGGAGCACCTCATTAGTTTTACGAAAACTAACAAGTAGCTCCCTAAAACCATTTTTGGTTTGCCGCATAAAAGACCTAATTTCCCTTTCAACATCGCGACAAACCTCATATCAATGTCGCAGTCCTATTGTGCTTTTAATAAATTCGGCCGCCCGGCCTGTGCAATCAATGCACTTGGCGTGCACAACATTATCACAAAGCCAGCAACCGATAATACGGTCATTATTAGAAATAACCTTTTGGCAGGTTTTAGTTGAGCAGACAATATTGTAGGACATTTTAGTGACTTACCACTATACCAATCAGAAGTTAAGAGAAAATAAGAGTATTTAAGTAGTTAAGAGAGAGAGAGAGCGAGCTAGAGAGCGAGAGCTAGGGAGCTTAAGCTGTCAAGCTGTAATATCGGCGTAACGGATAAAACACAAAGAGGAATGCATAAATGAAGATAAGCAATTGGTGCACCAAACTAATTTGCAATTAATATAGTTATTAATACGCAAAAACAGCTTCCTGCACACGCGAAGTGAAACGGTGAATAATTTTTGAATACAAGATAGAAGTTTCTAATAAAACCCCGGTGGTTTATAGCAAAGAATTTACACAAATACGAGGCGCAAAACAAAAACACGACCGTTCACATTGAAAGGGAAACGAATATGTAACAAAAAAAAAAATGTTTGTTCAACTTTTAATCACCAAACGAAATGTTTCATAAAACGAAGCCATCTGGTGGCGAAACGGAGTTCGCCGGGTTTCGTAGTCTATATATATAAATCTATTATGATTTTTTAAGTATCGCTCGTTTTGCTCATACGGTTAGACCTATCGACAAGATTTTTTTTTACATCCTTTGTTCTTGGTTTCATGGTTCTCTAAGAAAGGATTTTTTGATCGGACTACTAGAAAGTCCGAAAAATTTGCACTTTTCCCAAATTTGCATATCAAAGTACTCTTTATGCAGTTTTGGCCAGCGGTTTTCAACTGAATGGATAGCTTAGCCGGAACACTGTGAACTGCAGATTTGGGAAACCAAGGTTGGACTCTAGGCATTTTTTTGTTTTCATTTTTTTTCGAAAATTTTTTTGAATGGGTAAACGTTTTTTTTTTTTGTTCCACTTCTGTCTTAACTTAACTTTTTTATAGCTCGGAAGGTTTGTGCAAGTTTCAGTTATAGTCCTCAAAATGGCGGCAGCCGGCAGCCGAAAGCAATTTGCAGTTGCAAGCAAGCAGTTGAAAAGCAGTACATTATTATTCGAACTTTTTCCTTCTGCTTGACATCAAAGCCTCATTTATCCCAATGCAATTGTACGGAGCCTTGGTGTAGATGGTTGAAGTGTGATTCTCGGGCGGGGGATCTTTATATTATTATTTTCCTTATTTTATTAGTATAATTATTTTATATTTTAATAAACTTTGCAGCACAGTGTGTATTTGTATATGCCAGCTATAGAATATGATTATTTTATTTAAGTCAATAAGGGATATAAACATCTGACCAAAGTTATAAAAAAAAAAGTTTCCTTGGGGTATTTTTACAGCGGGCGAAGCCCCTATGGGATTGCTAGTATATATATAGATATGTATTTATACAAATCTATGCAGCTGTTCTCTGCTTAGGCGCATGTGCGCGTAACTCTGAACATTGCTGTCACTTGAGCCTAACACAAATGGTGCATGTAATACGAACGCCCGCGTGGGTCACTGAATATCTTCGAAGTTTTAAGGATCTCATAACCGCTACGTAAACGTGGGCTTTGAAATAAAATTCTGTTTGAAATTATAACTCAGCAAGTGAAGACGTATTTTTATTTAGTCGTTATTTTCACGGTGTGTAGTTTAGCTGAAGATCGACTCGATTTAGATTTGATTGATATTTTAACAAAGTCGTTGACGGTGAGCTAGCTGAAGATTTGACAAATACGGTTGAATTAAGAAAGAGAGTGTTTTTTTGTTGGTTGTTTGCACGCAGTGAAGAAGCCATCTACGACCCCATAAAGTATATATATTCTTGATCAGCATCACCAGCCAAGTTGATCTAGCCATGTCCGTGTGTCTGTCTGTTTGTCCGTCTATCTGTCGGTCTGTCTGTCTGTCCGTCTGTCTGTAATTCTATAAGTCTGTCTGTCTGTCTGTCGGTTTCTACCGAACTAGTCTCTCAGTTTTTGTGCTGAAATTGTCAGCATAGTTTAATTGCTATTGCAAGCAGTATAAATGTTAGAACGGCCAAAATCAGTGATCCGATTTTGGCAGTATAAGTTAACAACCAACTCTTAGCTTGGGCTGAGCAGGCCAATTCATATTCCCTTTATTAATATCAATTATTATTATTATTATTATTATTATTATTA
>VNKF01012629.1:0-23417 GCA_008044355.1 Drosophila lacteicornis
TTTTTATTATTAAAATTAATTTTAATTATTAAAAATCAATTTTTTTTCGTAAAAATTAAGAAATAACTTTTATTTTGTAATTTTTTGCTTTTTTAATTATAACCGTTACAGTCCCTGTTTTAAACAAAAACTTATAACAACAATGGAAGACCTATGTATGTACATACATATGTCATTTAAAACACTTCTGATATCAAATAAAAACACCTCTTAACGAGGTGAGATTAAAGTGACGATGGCACATTCAACTCCAAAAATTTCTGATACCAAATTTTGTGACGATTAATAGCTATTTAAACAAAAATATTTAAAAAGTTTTTAATTAGTTTAAAAATCGGCACTTAGCTGAAAACAGGCAAAACAGGCAGCGTGCCGATTTTGAAACTAATTAAAAACTTTTTAAATATTTTTGATATCGTGATCTCTTTCCTAATTACGCATACGATTTAAAATATCGTACCATAAAATCTTTATATTTATTCCATAATTCAAGTGGATTTGATGGCATACATGTTAATATTATAATGGCAAATAGCATTTGTATTTGTTGTGGATGAGCTGAAATATATGCATCATAAAGTCTTAAATCCCAATGTGCATCATCCCCCAATAAATGCAAGAGTCGACATGCTTCAAGATATGTTCGACAAAAATAACCGTTGACTTTTCTTAGTTCTTGAAATGATTTTGGGCGAGTGACGTTAACGAATAACAATCGCAAATAAAAACACTCCGCATTGTTAGGATGTACAGTATATATTCTTCCAAATGCATCTGTTTGAAAAATGGCTGGATGCCCATCGACTGGTGTTCCTTGTTTACGTCTTTGAAATTTTTTCGAAGACACATTCAATGTGTAATAAGAAGGCACTTCAGAATATAACAAATTTGTCGCAAATGTATCAGTTTCGCAGTAATTTGAAAAAAAGCGGTCAACGTAGTTGCTGGTGGTTGTGCTGCTCTTTCCAATACATTTGCTTCATTAAAATAAACACGTTGGCCATTCTGAAGATGCACGGCCATGTGGACAACCACAGGATGCCTTCTGTGTATTGGAAACGACATAATCCTCCAGACTGCTTCATTACTACTAATAGATTGATACCGAGAAATTTCATCATGTCTATTATCACCAGCAACACCAAAAACAGCCATATCGCTTCCTTTATTTACATACTTGCAAATATATTTAATGGATTATACTGAATTACAGTACTCCGCATTTATATGGGCATTGAATATTTTCGAAAATAATGGACAATAAGGAACCAACCAACGATTATCAACTTCAACGTCCTGGCTACGAATTCTAATGGTTGCCTTTTTGCCATTATTATTAGGTGATGTGTTAAACAGATCCGGTCGACCATATTTTCGTACATAAAACATTGCGCCTTGTGCATATTCGTTCATATGCCGTGGGATGAAGGCACTATAGTTAAACGTCCGATGTCATTAACATTAGCATCATTCGCTATCGCATCTTGCAAATGAATATATTCTTCAGATCTTAATTTTGCTTGGTTAAAACGAATAAAATTAAGACGTTCAGTTTCTATTTTGGCATACATATCAACGATGTACTGATGAAACAGTTTACCATATTTTAATATTAAATTTTGTTCTTGTCGACGAACCATCAATCTATACGAAAAAAAAAACGAGAAAGAAAGCTAACTTCGGTAAACCGAAGTTGGTATACCCTTGCAGTCTGCAATTGGATCATTAAAAATCGAACCATTTTAGTAATGTTGAAAAAATATAGAATTTTGTAAATTTTACATTTTACATGTAGAATTTTACATTTTCATATAAATCAACCGATCGCTTCTATGGCAGCTATATGATATAGTGGTCCGATCTTAATGAAATTAAACCCGTAATTCAAGAAGCATTAAAATCTGCTATTTCTCAAAATTTATAAAAATGCGTTGAAAAACAGAGAAGTTAAAATTTTTTGTACATTAATTTCGCCATCATTCCTATGGCAGCTATAGGATATAGTAATCCGATTTCGGTCGTTCCGACATATATACTGCGTGCTAAAGAAATAAGACTATGCTGAAAATTTCAGCCCGACAGCTCAAAAACTGAGAGACTAGTTCGCGTAGAAACCGACAGACGGACAGACAGACGGACAGACAGACGGACAGACAGACGGACATGGCTAGATCGACTCGGCTGGTGATGCTGATCAGGAATATATATACTTTATGGGGTCGGAGATGCCTCCTTCACTGCGTTGCAAACATCTGGTCAAAATTATAATACCCTCTGCAAGGGTATAATAAGCGGAAAGAATTTGGTATATTGATATGGTAGCCATAGTCACCTTTCCAATGCAATAATGGGTATTGTAATGCATCGTAACTATGATGAAGTTCCAAAACGCGTTGCAATTGCTCACTTCTGCGATGAAGTACAATATCGCGGGATTAAAACTGATCACCAAGCATTACAATTGCAACCTCATCAATTGTCGGTGCATTAAATCGCCTTGCATACTCTCCAAAAGGTTTTCTATCAGCCCTTATTACGATTTTGAGAAATTTTGAACAACTGAACTAATGCGTTATGCTGATGAAAAAACCTTTGTAGCTCACGAATAAGTTCACGTCTTGTATTCGAAACCAGAGCACAGCGTTGATCCAATTCACGATTTTCATCACCAATAAAATAAATTTGCAAAAATTGGTGATCAGCGTTAGGGTATGGCAATAACGAACCAGCTTGACGATAAATCTGGCCCTTGATCTGTAACTATAACATTTAAGGTGGATGTTGGATCAGAACTATTGAATTTAATACTTTATCATATATTGATGAGACAATCCTATTGAAATATTTACCTTAAACGTTAAATATGTTAAATATGATCAAAAAGTGCTTCGACGTTTGAGATGTCACAAAAATTAATGAATACAATGGTTCGGGTGCAGTTTCTAATGCTGGCAATCTCACTTTGCCATTATCACAACATAAGCCGGGCGTTTCACCTGAAAACTTAACCGCATAACAATGTGGACATATTGCGTCCATCATTCCAATGTATCCGTACATACTATAATCAATCTGACTGTTTTAATTAAAAGCAGCATTCATAATTTCAGCCAAAATCGTGATCGCCGTGAAAGATTCAGTACAGTTACGGGTTCCACAGATCTATTTCGTGCATTACCTTCATCTGCAATCCGTGATCGTCTTTGTAGTACCGAATTTGTGCTACGCGTTCGCCTACCTATATTTGCTCGTCTAGGTCGTGGCATTTTTTCTTCATATAAAAAATAGAAAATAAGAAAAGTACACACACATATATATATATAGTACATTTTAACAATTCTAGACTCACCATTTATACGGTGACCCCGACTTTAAGCAGATATTAAATACCGTTATAATAATTCTGAGCGCCTCTAAATCGCGTCGGTGTTAAGAACCACACACACACAAACTTATTCGCATCGCCTTACACGGTATTCGCATATATCTACATACAATGTACAGCTTGAATCGGCTGCTGTACTATCGTATTCCATATAAACAACAACATCAAATTTCTAAATTGCGAAAAATATTGCGCCAACGCCTGAGCTCGTGTCACATGCACCAGATGGCGAAGAGCTTTATCGGGCAAAGGCAAACTTCATGGTATGCTAGCTCGCAGCATTAAATTAATTTTTACTGAGGAGCAGTTGGCCAAATTCGACGAAAGTGAGTTGCTTGTGCGGTTGGATTTAGTCGAGCCAATGAACTCTAACTTCGATAGTTCTCAACTTAACCTCGAACGGCGCGTGATCGAGAAGCTGGAATCAGATGCGCGTATCATCTTTACCACAGCATATTGTGAAACCAAAGGAAAAATCTGCCGCCATATAAGTGATGAGAAGAGTAAATCGTTGGCAAATTCAACTGAATTGCATGGCATCCTCGGTGGCCACAATGCCGCTATCAAATTCAATTCGAGACCCACCAAGCTACCGGAGTTTCAGCTTCCGCGATTTGGCGGAGCATATTGGCCGGATTTTTACGCAACTCACAAAGCATCTTCGTGTGTTGTTGGACGGCATAGCATTGGACGCAATTCGTTCCCTGGTGCCCATTATAATTATGACAGGGCTTTGGAATTATTAACCTCAAGATTCGATAATAAATTATTACACTTACAGGCACACGTCCGGTCATTATTCGAGCTACCAGGGGTGGAGAAGGGATCTGCAAGTAGTCTGCGGCAGTTGAGCGACAAGGCAAATTCACATTTGCGCGCCCTGGCTACTATGGCCTCAACGCAGGAAATTAAGACGGCGTTTTAATCCACCTCACCGTTTCGAGACTGGACCATCAGACCCAGAAGAGGTGGTAAGAAGGGTTGCCTGCTAAGGAGCTGCCAAAATGGGACAAATTTTCATAATTTTTGGGCCGTAGATGCCGAAAATTTGGAATACGCTATGGTACAACAAACACCAAACAAACAGGTCGGAAAAGTAGCTAGCGAATTTCATCGTAGCATTGCTTCATCATCAGCGATGCCATGATGTACCCCCTGCGAGTCCAAGGATCATTATTTGAAAAAATACGCACAACCTTTAGGATTAATCCCCACTCAGCGGTACAGAGAGATCTTAATTGCCTACGAAAGGGACATGGCCTACAGCAATGCAAGTCTGGCAACTGTAGGCACAGAAGCATCATACTCTTCTTCATATGGAATCAAATCCCATTACAACCCTTGCCCAGCCTGCTCCCGAAATACCCCCGCAAGGCTCCTCTCACGTCTCTGTAGCCTTGTCCAGAACACCACCTGTAGCCTTGTCGCCAGTTAAAACCAAATACGTGTTGCTGGCTACCGCCATAGTATACGTCAAAAACCGCTCTGGCGTGTTCGTGCCATGCCGTGCCTTACATGATCGTCAGCTCTCGTTTCGCCAATCAGCTTTAACTCAAGATCCATTATTCAAGCATCTTCATATCAACAATCGGTAAATCTTCGCTTGCATCGGATAAATCGGTTTAAATTTTTGCACAGTCCAGTAACGCAAACTACAGCACCTTGCTCTAAGCGGCTGTCACCCAGTCTATCGCCGATTATCACCCACATTTCGATCTTAACGCGTCGTAATGGAAAATACCGGAAAATCTCGTTCAGGAGCCCAGCACTCAGTCGGAGTCAGAGTCGATTTCTGATATACTAAAGAGATTTTGGGAAATCAACAGATGCGCAGATGCTTCAACAACCATTTCAAAAGAGGAAGCTCTATGCGAGCAGCTATTTCAACATGAATACCCTAGGCTTGAATCTGGACAATATTCGGTACTGCTTCCTGCCAAAACTAGTTTCGATGCTCTAGGAAATTCATACGATCCTGCGCTCCATCGGTTTAAAGCACTCCAGGCTAAATTAGCTAGGAATTTAGATCTGAAGTCGCAGTACAAAGCCTTTATGGAACAATACCTTAGCCTTGGCCACATGTCTTTAGCAGCCAAAAATGCTGCAGCTTAACAATATTACCTGCCCCACCACTGCGTCCAAAATTTGGAAAGCACACCTACGAAGTTGCGAGTTGTTTTCGACGGTTCACCGAAGTCCACTTCGGGATATTCTATGAATGATTTGTTGTACGCTGGTCCCTCCATTCAGCCAAAAATCTTCACTACCCTGCTTCGATTTCAATTGTTTAAGGTCGCTTTGTGCGGAGATATCTATATATATATATCCCACCAGTTTCTTCAATGTATTTTATGGCGAGATAGGCCAGAAGACGAGGTTCAAGTGTACCGTAACCTACGGCACTAAGCCTGCTGCTTTTTTGGCAATTGAGGATGTCGTTGAAATTCGTCACCAAATTAAGGAGCTCCTGGAAAGAGGACATTTCCCAATTCGTAAATAGTGTTCCAACGAGCTCGCGGCGCTAGAAGGAGTGGATGAGTCAGCTGCGAAGAAGAGGCGTTAGGTTGGTCTTGGGACACACTATCGGATAACTTGCTCTTCAGTTTCTCAAGCGAATGGACAGATAAGCCCGCAACTAAGCGCAGCATTCTGTCTGCTATCGTTAGGTTTTACGATCCCCTTGGATTAATAGTCTTATGGAAGTATAAGCTTGACTAGGATGAGTCCCTGTCGCAATCTTTACACTCTGCTTGGTTAAAGCACATGTCACAAATCGCCACAGTTGCTTGGTTAAAGTTTTCACGCTTTCATCTACAGCGTAACAGATGCAAGCATGCCCGCTTGCGGCGCTTGTATCTATGTATATATATATGAATCAAGGGATATGTTCGTCGAATTTTCTTTGCTCGAAGTCAAGAGTTTCCCCCTTGAAGCCCTCACTATTCCGAAGCTAAATTTATCTGCAGCACTTCCATTGTCCGAGCTTGTCTCTCAAGTAGCTCAAATTGTGCCTTTATCCTGCAGCTTTCATTGTTGGTCAGATTCTACGATAGTTTTGGCTTGGATCCGTCAAGATATCTTACAGATACAGGAGCGAACTAAGGGAATGATCTGGAGGCACGTACCGTCACGACAAAAACCGGCAGATATCTTATCCCGTGGATGTACACCTCTTGAGATTGTGGGCTTCCTGAGCGTCGGCGAAGCGCTGTCACAGGAAATGGATACCTCACATAGTTGCAAGTTCAAAAATTCGTTTGGGAGAATGCAAAATGTCTTCGGTTCCTTCAAACTCGCAGCAAAGGATCGAGTACGGTAGAAAGGAGCGCTTACAGTCAAGGAAATTAAAGGCTGTACGCATCTACTAGTTAGAGGGATTCAGCGCGTGCACTTCGACGAGGAGCACAAGGCCCTAACCTCGAAGATGAAACTGTCGCCGAGGAGTAAACTTCTCTCCTTAAACCCATTTGCAGGTGCAGGAGGTCTAATGCGCGCCGGCGGACGCCTTTATAATTCGCAGCTGGATTTCGATGCCAAGCACCATATGATCATTCCCAAGTTTTATCATATAACCTCAGCAATTATAGATCATTTTCACCGCTTTACGGCAGAGATTCAGGCCCGTTGGAGGGCGAAAAACGGTTTCTTCTGTCATCAACAAGTGCATTCAATGCTTTAGATTGAAGCCCAAGCTAGTCGTGGCAGTGCTTCCGGATGACCGCGTCCATCCGAATCGCTCATTCGTCATCTCTGGAGTGGACTTTTGTGGGCCCTTCTATTCGAAATCAGAGGTCAGAAACAAGCCTCCTACGAAATGCTACATAGCCATATTCATTTGCTTCGTCACCAAAGGTACACACTTGGAAGTAGTCGAAGACCTTTCAACGCAATCCTTTATCGCAGCCCTAAAGCGATTTAAAAGCCTGAGGGGAACGCCTCAAACGATTTGGTCGGACAATGCAACCAACTTCGTGGGAGCCAAAAACTAGCTAGTTGAGCTTCAACAGCTGTTCTTAAACGATCCTCAAACCAACGAACTATGGGGTGCCCTTACTTCGATGGAAATCCGGTGGAATTTCATCCCACCTCGTTCCCCGCACTTTGGTGGCTTGTATGATTTATGTCCACGTAGTGTAGTGAAATATCCGCAATGTTAAACTCACGGCCACTCTGTCCCATTTCAGAAAACCCTGATGACATTAACGTTCTTCTCGTTGGGTCCACATTTACCTCAGAGGATGAGCCTGACGTCACCCATCTGAACATCCATCGTTTGAGCCACTGGCAGAGGGTGTGCAAAATGCAGCAAATGTTCTGGCGAAAATGAAGCACCGACTACCTTTCGCTGCTGCAGGAACGAAGCAAATGGCGTTCTCCCGAGAACAACATACAGCCAGGCAGCTCGGTCCTCATCAAGGAGGACAACATATAGTACCCCCCTGCGTTGGCGCCTTGGCAGAGTTGAGAGCACCGTCTCCGGAGAGGACGGCGTCGACCGAGTTGCAGTCATCCGAACCGACTCTAGGCTATGCAAGTGGGTAACGAGGAAGTTAGCAGTACTGCTCCTGGAAACCACTTCACTTGGAAGCATAGCTCATCCAAGTGGGGGAGCATGTCGGGAGCAGTCCACAAAAGTCAATTTAAATCACTATTTGGTCAGCATCACTGACAATAACAATGTAAACACAAGTTTTTTCGAATTATCTACTTTGTATGTGCAGAGAAGCTTAGATAAGCGAATGCAATCGCTGATCTCTTGGACCTGCACTCTCTCACCGCATCATTCGTTCGTAGTCGCTGTTGCGTAGCAGTCGCTCGCGCTCGCAGCAAAAAATAAACGCAATTTGGATTTGAACCTCTCGGTTTTATTTTTAACACCGTTCAGGCACCGGATAGTTTTTTTGGTTAAATATTCGCAAAAAGGTGGCAAAAAAATAATGCCTCCTTGAAACACTTTGTTTGTTTGTCGTCCTAGAACCAGTTTTATCTTATTAAACACGTTATTATACTTATACCCGGTACCCATAGGGTACAAGGGTATTATAAGTTGCCAACCGAGAATGTATTTAACAGGCAGAAGGAGAAATCTCCAACCCTATAAAGTATATATATTCTTGATCAGTGTCACCAGCCGATTCGATTTAGCCATGTCCGTCTGTCTGTCCGTCCGTCCGTCCGTCCTTCCGTCCTTCCGTCCGTCCGTCCGTCCGTGTGAAACAACAGATCTCAGAGACTATAAGAGCTAGAGTTACCAAATTTGGTGACAATATTCGAAACTGTTGCACGCAGATCAAGTTTGTTTTAAAATTTGGTCACGCCCCCCTCCGCCCCTAAAAATCATAAAAATCGTTAAACAAGCTATACTCCTTATTTTTGAATCAAAATTAATAGATACAATAAAAGAATAGGCTAGAGCGGACGTTTTCTGAAAATTTTAGTAAAATCGGATGAAAAAGATATTAGGAGATATTAGTAATAGGGTTAGAATTTAGAATACAATTTAGGCTTCCATTGCCTAAAAATTAAGTTTTAGACATCATGTTGCCTCAAAATATTTAAAAAAAAATTAATTTTGGACAAATATTGCCTAGAACTTAGGCCTGTTTCTATTGCCTAAAAATATGGCATTTTAGACAAAAATTGTCTAAAATGTAGGCCAGTTTCCATTACCTAAAAATATGGCATTTTTTTCGAGCACAGTCGACTCTAGCTTGTTTTACTTTGTTTTACAAAATGTTTGTATATATCTATGTAATAAAATATATCAAACAAAAACACCTTTTAACGAGGAAAGATAAAATTGACAATCGCACATAGAACTCAAAAAACCCAAATTTTGTGACGATTTATAGCTATTTAACAAAAAATTTACATTATTTAATTAGTTTCAAAATCCGCACGCTCCTTTAAATCAGCTAAGTACTCTTATATTTGTATTTAGCCTAAAAAAATTTTAATACATTTTAAATATATAATTTAGAATTTTTTAAATACTAATTTTATCTCTCCTGTACATCCAGGAAATGTAAAATGTTAAATGTAGCTATTATTGAAAATAAATATCAGGTCTGTTCCAGTTTTCGCTCGGATATGAATTTGATAACATTTTCTTATTTCCGTTAAACATGCACGGATTTCCCTTGTTTACTTAATAAAATGTCCCTTTGGTCCCTTTTATTCCCATTTACATTTACATATTGTATTTAAAAATAATTAATTACTGTTCTTGCAAGTCTAAATCCGCTAGCCAAATAGCAAGAGGAAAGTTTCCGATAGGTTTTCTTTGAAAGGTACCAGAGCGTTAACAGAGGGAAATTCAAATCCGTTAGGATTTTTCGGAAGTGAAAACTAGAACAGGCCTTGGAAATAATTTCCGTGTAGATTTTTCGGAAGTGGAAACTGGAACAGGCCTGTATATTATTTGTTAAGCTATAATATTGTTTTTCCAGTAATACAACCACTTAAAATAATAAAGTTGTATGCCAAAATGCTTACAGTATTTACTTTTACTGTTGCAGTAGAGACTTGCCACTTCCGTCGCACACTGGAGTAACAGAGACCAAAATGGCGATCAAATCAACTAAGCGTGATAGAGGCTCCATTTTAATTTGTTCTTATCGTGTTTAATTCACTTATAAAAAAAAACATGGTTACCAAAAAAAAAATTTTAATATTTAAAATTATTATTTTTTTTAGTTTTGTAAAAATTAGATTACGCTATAACTGTACTATTTTACGATATATTCGCTAAAAATTAGTTAGCCTTTAGTAGTTTAAACCCATTTTTAGTATACACAATATATATTTTAAAAAAATTTAAAAATAAAAACATTTTTTAATTTCATAATACAGTTTTTAAGATTTTAATCAAAATAAAGCTTAACATATGGTAAATTAATATAATATGATATGTTTACATAAAACGAAAGAGGACCTCGTTCATTCTTCTTCTCAAGCTTCTCAATTTCGATAGTTTAATATCGATACAAGGCAGTGCGATTACTATTTGCTATTCAAATAATATTTTAAACTTTGAAGTAAGTATTTACCAGTTTTTGTCTGACTGTTAACGTTTTTTGTGTATTTATAACTTAATCTATTAAGAGAACAAAATTTTTAGCTACAATTCATTGAAACTAATTAAGTTTTTTACTCACAGGAGCTACTTTGATAAGGGACCCTTAGTTTCTTAAACATATGCAAATAACTCATAAACTATAAAAGTAAAGCAAACAAAATTGACAGATTCGAATTCTGCAACCAAAAATTAACTAGAAAACGATTTCAGTTTGCTAGATTATAAAATAAAAACACCTCTTAACGAGGTGAGATTAAAGTGACGGTGGCACATTCAACTCCAAAAATTTCTGATACCAAATTTTGTGACAATTAATAGTTATTTAAACAAAAATATTTAAAAAGTTTTTAATTAGTTTCAAAATCGGCACGCTGCCTGTTTTGCCTTTTTTAATTTTTCAGCTAAGTGCCGATTTTGAAATTAATTAAAAACTTTTTAAATATTTTGGTTTAAATAACTATTAATCGTCACAAAATTTGGTATCAGAAATTGTTTGAGTTGAATGTGCCATCGTCACTTTAATCTCACCTCGTTAAGAGGTGTTTTTATTTGATTTAAACATTATTTGATAATTCAAAATTAGTTTATACGTCATATATTTCAATGGCATACAAACATTTTTATTTATTTAAACAGGTTGTTTGAAACGCATATTTAAAAATGAAGAAAATGTGTAGTTTTTATTTTCAACTAAAATTTGGAAAAAAAAAGTGTATCTTTGTGAAAGGATTGTGGTGGTCATGTAAAATATAAATCAAAATGCTTCGCAGAAAGTAAAAGGGCATTTTATGTACTTTAAGTTGGCATCAAAAATTTTGGCGAAATCTAAAATTATTTTGTAACATTAAGCGCCGAAATTGACTCTGTTACCCCAGTGTGCGTCGTAGCACAAACATATCTAAGAGTTGGCCAGCAACCGTCATGCCAGGAATGTTAAAACCATTTGGGAATTTTTTTAGGTCTACTGTTTCTAAAAATTGATTTTTTAGGCAATAAATCGCAAATTCCAAACATTTTAGGAAACTCTTTGTTCTGGGTGTACGAAAACCAATTTAATCGTTACGTATGGAAAATGCATCAGAAAGTTGACTGTTGGGTTGTTACTACGTGGATATTTTACCAGTATGTATTTTTATTGGTTAATAGCTTAGGTAAGTAAAGTTGAGTACACGTGTAAATAATTTCCGCTAAGCTTGGCCTCATTTTAATTATTTGTTCTTGAATTTCCAATCATTGACTTGTTTCTGAATAGCTATTAGGCGTTGATTCAGTTCTTCTGTTAATTTTGGACTGCGTTTAATTAAGGGCTGCGGTTGAACACCGGACAATTTAAAGGCGCTGAGTCTCTTTCCTGGAGATGATCGCTCTATGTTGATTACCCGAGGTGGTTGGGATGGCATAGGCATCTTGCGTCGATTTGGTATCTTAAGCATATTTTCCACTTAACGTACCAGTAACAAAAGCAAATAAATTTAAAGAGGCTAAAATTTATGCACATGCTACGATTTTTTTTTTTTTAATTTTAATGTTCTTAATAAACATGGGGAAGTTTTAAGCAAAGACTACTTTGATTTTTAAACTGCAAGTAAACACTAAATTCTTCACCCGGTACCCAGTACTCAATGGAATAGCACGTATAATAGCTTAAGTGTACTTGGTAGTGCTTATGCTGCGACAGCAGTTGCAAATCTCTACTGCAACAGAAAAAGTAAATACTGAAAACATTTTGGCATATAACTTTATTATTTTTAGTGGTTGTATTACTACAAAAAATAATATTATAGTTAAACAAAACAAGAATGGAAGCTAACTTTGGCAAACCGAAGTTTATACACCCTTGCAGATAATAATAGAAATAAAAATAAAAAAAGGATCATATATTTCGTTTTAATCAGAAATCTTTAAAAACAACGAAAATCGGCAATTTAACGAGACCGTTCCCATTGCAGCTATCTATAACACATAGTGGTCCGATTTGAATGAAATGTAAAATATAATTAAATTAAAGGATCATAGATTTAATTTGAATCCAATATTTTTACCGATCGTTCCAATGGCAGCTATAGAGTATTGTGGTCCAAATTATCTTGTTCCGACATATAAACTAACTGGAATATAAATTCTGTAAGTTTCATCCCGATAGCTCAAAACCGAGAGACAAGTTTAGAAGCAACTAGACTAGTAGCAAAGGAAAGACGGATAGACAAACGGACAGACGGACATGGCTTGATCGACTCGTCTGGTGGTGCTGATCCAAAATATACTTCTACTTATGGGGTCGGAGATGCTTCCTTCATTGCGTTAAAAACTTTTGGTCAAAAAATGTAATTCCCTGCAAGGTAATATATTTTTATTACCTTGCAGGGAATTACATTTTTTGACCAAAAGTTTTCAACGCAATGAAGGAAGCATTTATTTTAACCAAAGTTTGTTATACCCTTGCAGTCTGCAATTGGATCATTGAAAATCGAACCTCTTTAGTAATGTTGTAAAAACATAGAATTTTGTAAATTTTACATTTTACATGTAGAATTTTACATTTTCATATAAATTGACCGATCGCTTCTATGGCAGCTATATGATATAGTGGTCCGATCTTAATGAAATTAAAAACGTAATTCTAGAACCATAAAAATCTGCTATATCTCAAAATTTATAGAAATACGCTGAAAAACAGAGAAGTTAAAATATTTTTACATTAATTTCGCCATCATTCCTATGGCAGCTATAGGATATAGTAGTCCGATTTCGGTCGTTCCAACGTATATACTGCGTGCTAAAAAAATAAGACTATGCTGAAAATTTCATCTCGATAGCTCAAAAACTGAGAGACTAGTTCGCGTAGAAACCGACAGACGGACAGACAGACAGACGGACATGGCTAGATCGACTCGGCTGGTGATGCTGATCAAGAATATATATACTTTATGGGGTCGGAGATGCCTCCTTCACTGCGTTGCAAACATCTGGTCAAATTTATAATACCCTCTGCAAGTGTATAAAAAGAATACAAGGATCGTTGATTCTTGATCAGCATCATCAGCCTAGTCGATCTAGTCATGTCCGTCTGTCGGTTTCAACGCGAACTAGTCACTCAGTTTTTGAGCTATCGGGCTGAAATTTTCAGTACACACTTATTTCCTTAGCAGGCAGGATATACATATGTATGTCGGAACGGTCGAAATCGGACCACTATATCTTCTATGTTTTTCAACGAATTTCTATAAATTCCGAGATATACATAGCTGTTTTTTATACCCTTGCAGAGGGTATTATAATTTTGACCAGATGTTTGCAACGCAGTGAAAGTTTATATATTCTTGATCAGCATCACCAGTCGAGTCGATCTAGCCATGTTTTAATTTCATTAAGATCGGACCACTATATCATATAGCCGCCATAGAAGCGATAGGTTGATTTATATGAAAATGTAAAATTCTACATGTAAAATGTAAAATTTACAAAATTCTATATTTTTCCAACATTACTAAAGAGGTTCGATTTTCAATGATCCAATTGCAGACTGCAAGGGTATACCAACTTCGGTTTACCGAAGTTAGCTTTCTTTCTCGTTACGGTTCTAGAATTAGGGTTTTAATTTCATTAAGATCGGAAAACTATATCATATAGGTGCCATAGAAGCGGTTTATATGAAAATTTAAAATTCTACATGTAAAATGTAAAATGTGTAGGTAAATGTTATACAAATTGATCAAACTCGGAATGTTTAAAGTTTTACCAAAATGGATAGATTTTCAATAATCCAATTGCAGACTGCAAGTGAATACAAATTTCGGCTTACCGAAGCTAGCTTTCTTTCTTGATCAAGTTATTTTCGAGTTCAAAAAAGTCTTTTTAAGAAAAATAAAGTTCAAATCACGATTCTAAAATTGTAATTGTAACTTTATTTGAGTTATATGTGTTTATGTTGCACAAAATTGAGGTAAAATTTGGAAAAGTAGGCGAATCAAAATCATCAAAAAGTAGAAAAATAGAAAAGTAGAAAAACATTTAAGCTGAGAGGTATATTTGAACAGAGTATGTTTTGAATACACTCAGGGAGCGTGAATACAAATTTAACGATTCCATTAAAAAGTATACAGTCTAAAGATGACGGGCAGAGCCAAGGCCGGGGATCAGAGTTCGCCCTGGTACACCTGCATTTTCACCGCCATCAAGCAAACACCAGTTGATGTGACACTCCTTATCGTCTCGGCTTTCGTCTTCTATAAGGTTGTGAGCCTAACCCGTCAGCGTCGTCAGCGCCGGCATCGTGAGCAGCAACTAATGGGGCCGGGCCCGATCTTTTTGGATCCTGGCGGTGGTGGCCAAGAAAAGGAGAAGCTGCTTCCCCTACGACGTGACTTCACGGTGGCCGAGCTGCGCGAGTACAATGGAACACGGGAGGATGGCCGCATTCTGGTGGCCATAAACTTTAATATATACGATGTGTCCCGCTCCAAACACTATTATGGACGCGATGGCGTCTATCCAAACTATGCCGGACGCGATATTTCGCGAAACTTGATAAATTTCTCAGTGGAGACGAACGACTGTGAAGAATTTGATGACTTTAGCGACCTTTCAATCAGCCAAATGAACACTTTGAGGGAATGGGACCACCAATACAGAGAGAAATACCTATTTGTTGGAAAACTTCTGCGCGATGGAGAGCCCCATACCAACTATGAAGACGAGGAGGATGAGGAGGCTGAGCATGAAATACGTAATAATTAAGAGAAATCCATTATGTTATATAAATTTATCTGCGAGCAAATATAGTAGAGATCTGGTATACTACCAGAAAATTTCCTTCTTTTCATTTAGTCGAAATCTGCCGACTTATAACTGCAAAGGTATTAAACTTCGGCTTCTCGAAGTTCTTGTTAAATCGGAGAGCGTTATATAATGATTTTATTGTCGCTTTCATATGCATTTCAGATCAAATCAAAGCCTTCCCGGCTTGTTATTTCGATCAGACTTAGTAGTTGAAAGGCTTATGATACAGTGCGACGCACTCTGGAATCCTCTAGAACAAACGGCGCACCATGGGGCGAAAATGCCAAAACAGCAACTTAAATCAGGGGAGCCCTGCAGCACAAAATCTTTGATGAGGTATTGTTAAAGGTAATAAAGTTAAGGGGGCGGGAATCCACAGTCGAATTTGTTCGACGAACATGTTCGACTTGACGAAATTTGTATATTCATTTTCACACAGTCTCATTGCAAATTGCCAAAATGCGTGTATGAATTATTTTATTCTGACCGAAGAAAAACAGAGGTGGCCATAAAGTATTTATACGATTTTCATGATTTCCGAGTCCGAAATCTTATAGTCTCTGAGATCTGTTATTCCATACACACACACACACACAGGGACCGACCAATATATTTTTATTTAACACACAAAGGTTTGAGTATCAGTCGATCCAGGTATTGCACAGTCGAGCAACTCTAGCTGGTCAACGCTCTGCAGGCCCCAAAGTATTATTGCATTTTCAAAAATAATAATCAATTTTAATATCACAGCTGGGGTTCTAAAGATAGATTTACAAAGGTTTTCCTGATGTATCCCAGCGTCTCTATTCCACATAAGGCTGAACATCTTGTTGCTGACGTACAGCCTCTGCCTCCGCTCCCACCGCACATGCCAGCAGTGCGTTGACCGTCTGTTCCTCCCCCGCTTTATAGACGTAGCCGTTGGCCTTATCGATATGGTTGCGCAGGCGCAGCATGCTGTCAGTGCTGAAGGCGTCCAGCAGCTGAAAGGAGACGAGGCCGTAGTCCTCCACAGTAGAGCAAATGGCCTCATTCAGCTTATGGTACTTGCGCATAGCCGGGTCGTCGTCCAGTTTCTCCAGCAGGTACTTCAAGTCCAGGACGTCCGCATAGAAGTCAATATTGAAATGCAGCTTGGTCTCGTGCTTGCGCAGCAGGTCGGCCTTTGAAAGAACATTTACGTGTGGCAGGCTCATGCGCAGCATCGTGTTAAGTGCCATCAGAAGGGTTGCAATGAACTTTGCGGGCTCCGAGCAGTAATGGGAGTCGATGAGGTTAACGGTAACTAAGCTGTACCGCTCCCGCTCCAGTCTCTCAAACACCCGAGCCATGGCACTGTGATGCGTATAGAGCTCAATCTGGCCCGGACAATCAAACAGAAAATAGTTATGAGTGGCGCCCAGCCTGCGGAGAGCTGGTAGCAGCCAGTCCTCTAGGTGCTCTGCCAGGTACTCAGCGCAGTGCATCAGCGCTCCATTGGGTCCCAGCTGCAGGTGCTCCATGCACTCGTCTACAGTAATTAAATCTACCACACTGAGCACTGGCTCGTAAGCCATGTTGTCGTTGGCCGGGTCCAGGTTTACGACGCCCACCTGTCGTCCAAGCTCACGGTAGAACTTAAGAGCTTCGGCGCAATAGGTTGTCTTGCCGGATCCAGGAGGCCCAATGATCAGCTGGCCGTAGCGGGGATTCTCCACCGTCGCAAATTTATTCAACATTTTTAAAAACGTAAACAGTGCAATAAGCAGGGTGACTGAGCCGATAACGATAATTTAAAACGCATCCCTCATAAAAATACTATACTATAAAAGTATAATAATACTTTTTTTTTAATAAGTCCTTTTTTTTTAATTAATGAACATAAATAAACAAAAAGTTGAAGTATCGTTGAAGTGGCATACAACATATAAAATTTATGTTTATTAAAATGAAATGGTATTTTTTAGTACATACTGGTAGGGCTGGATGGTATACATTAGGCTAGGTCGCCGTAATTTTAATTCATCGGTTTGGTCACACTGCGCCATAACTTGTCGGTTTTATAAATCAACGGAAATCCGCATTAAAGTATTGTTTGAAATCCACTAGCCCAGCACAGAGGAACCTAACAATGGCTCAGCCCCAACCACCAGCCTACGAAAACAGTGAGTTGGCATGCAAGAGAATGATAACCCGATTTGGTGGTGTTCAAGAGCCGCCGGCAATGTCGTGAAGAGAAGGGGGATGAGTCAACAAGCGAAAACGGTAAAAGCAGAAAGCCATCGCCGGAAGCGTCGTGATTATGCCCATAAATGGTCAGGCGCCGCTGTCTGATAAAGGGGCTGCGGGGAGGTGGCTCCATCCTTGCACTCTTTAGTTCCCGCTTAAGAAGTCGGACAAAAGCCGCACCCTCTTTGTTCCACTCGCCGGCGTTATCTACGATTATTGGGATCTGTTGTCTAATCGCCGTTCCTTGCGGCTTTAATTGCAGAAAACATTTATGCGACACTGCCGCGCACTCAACGCGGCCAGCCGATTGTGCTGGGCGCCGATCCTAAGGGCAAGAATTTCCTCTATACGAACGGGAACTCTGTGATTATCCGGAACATCGAGGTAAGCTGATATTGCTGCAGTCTACTCCTGCCCTCCTGCCATAATCCGTGGCCTCTTCCAAATTGTGTTTTATTTTTGGACAGCTGCAGTTTTCTGCTACTTTTCCGTTCCTGTGTGCCAGTATGTGTCAGCTTTTTTTTTTTATTTCTTTGCTGGCTGGCAGCTGTTCTATATTTATTTTTATACAGCACCCATTCCACGACCGACCGGCAAAATTAACCACTCATACAGGCGCACGGGAAAAATGAAATTTCTTGTTTGCCGCCCACATATCTTCATTATGATGTGCGGCTTGCTGGCCGATTGAACATCAAGTTGTGCCCAGCTGTCCCAGCTATCCCAGCTGCCTATGTATTCTAGATTGTAAAAGTGATTCTAAAAAGATTCTTTGGCGATTCTTCTCCGTCCCACAGAATCCAGCCATCGCTGATGTCTACACGGAGCACTCGTGTGCAGTGAATGTGGCCAAATACTCGCCCAGCGGCTTTTACATTGCATCTGGCGGTAAGTCTAGCACAACAATTTCACTCTTGGAGGCACACGGTGCAGGCAGTGGAGCATGCAGAAGCCGCAACAGTGTTGAATCGGTGGTCGCCGTGAGTCACGCCATGGCCTGCGGGAAGACCGTCGAACATTGAATGCCTTCCTTATCTTATCTGGTGTTTTTATTCAAACTGCCCGCATACGTATTCGCTACATTTATTTATAATTCGCTCTTACACTCGTCTAGACGCCTCTGGAAAGATTCGCATTTGGGATACGGTCAACAAGGAGCACCTGCTGAAGAATGAGTTCCAGCCAATCGCAGGGCCCATCAAGGACATTAGCTGGTCGCCGGACAACCAGCGCATAGTGGCTGTGGGCGAGGGTCGCGAGCGTTTTGGCCATGTATTCATGTCAGAGACTGGCACATCAGTGGGCGAGATCAGTGGTCAATCGAAGTCTATCAACTCGGCAGACTTCCGGCCAGCTAGGCCGTTCCGCATCGTGACAGGTGAGCAAAATGAATAGCCAAGGGATGCTGTGAAGTAACTATCTTAACTAATTCAAAATAACAGGCAGCGAAGACAACACTGTCGCCGTGTTCGAGGGACCGCCATTCAAGTTCAAGATGACCAAGCAGGATCACTCCCGGTTCGTTCAAGCAGTTCGCTACTCGCCAGACGGCAAGTTCTTCGCTTCGGCCGGCTTTGACGGCAAAGTCTTCCTGTACGACGGCACAAGCTCCGAGCTGGTGGGAGAGTTCGGCTCGCCTGCCCACAAGGGCGGGGTGTACGCGGTGGCATGGAAGCCAGACGGCAGTCAGCTGCTGACCTGCTCCGGCGACAAGACCTGCCGGCTGTGGCAAGTGGAATCGCGTGAGCTGGTTAGTGAGTTCGTTATGGGAGCTACCGTAGACGACCAGCAGGTATCGTGCCTGTGGCAGGGGGATCACTTGATCACCGTTTCCCTTTCGGGCGTCATCACTTACCTTAGCGTAGAGGATCCCGGCAAGCCGCTGCGGGTAGTCAAGGGCCACAACAAGCCCATAACCGTGCTGGGTCTGAGCGACGACCGCAGCACGATCTACACCGGCAGCCATGACGGTGTGGTGACCAACTGGAACTCTGGCAGCGGCACCAACGACCGCATCACGGGCACTGGTCACGGCAATCAGATCAATGGCATCGCCGCTTGGGGCGATTTCGTCTACACTTGCGGCATAGACGACAGCCTGCGCCAGTTTAGCGTTGAGGGCAACGCCTACACCGACTACGTCGTTAAGCTCAATTGCCAGCCTCGTGGACTGGCCATTCTGCGCAGTGAGAATATCATTGCGCTGGCCTGCATCAAAGAGCTGACCCTCGTGCAGGACCAGAAGAAGATCTTCTCGCTGCCCATCAAGTTCGAGGCCAGCTCGATTGCCGTCAACTCCGACACGTCGGACATTGCTGTTGGCGGCGATGACCAAAAGCTGCACATCTACAGCCTCAAGGACGGAGTCCTCGAGCCAAAAGCGGAGATGGACCATCAGGGCGCCGTTACAGATGTGTCCTACTCTCCGGACCTCAAGTATCTGGTGGCCTGCGATGCCCATCGCAAGGTGGTGCTCTACGCGGTGGACGAGTACAAGGTGCACATTAATTCCAGTTCTTATCCAAGTCTATATTAATGAACAAGTCTATATCTGTGTTTTTCAGCCTGCCCACAACAAGGAGTGGGGCTTTCACAGTGCTCGCGTCAACACTGTGGCCTGGTCGCCGAACTCGCTGCTGGTGGCCAGTGGCTCGTTGGACACCACCATAATCATCTGGTCTGTGACCAACCCGGCCAAGCACACCATTATCAAAAGTGAGTTTGAGAGGAAACGAGAGTTTACGAGTTTGGATTTGAGACTTATCCTCCTTAACCTTTCGTTCCAGATGCCCATCCTCAATCTCAGATCACTCGCTTGGTCTGGCTGGATAATAACACTGTGATCTCAACTGGTCAGGATTGCAACACCAAGGTGTGGCACGTGGAAACCATCTAGATGCCGGAGTCGAGATGCATATGTTTATACTTATCCAGGGAGGGCTAACTCAGCCGTCTCCTGGCTTCATTTCATTTAAGTGCAACAGTTTACATTAGCTATTTATGTCTAGCCCTTGCTCACCACTTGTCATGTCTTTAAGTTTAAGCCCAAAGTGTTTGCTAATCATATCATGGATATTTAACCTTTTGTCCGCATTTTTGCGTCTGTGTGCTTCTGAGCAACCTTTTTTATACCTAACTCTAAACTAAACTACAAACTGCGAAAAGAAAAACAAAGATTTGTAAAGTACGCCAGCGTACATAAATTATTGTATTATGAAATGAAATATACTAGTTTTTGCATAGCTCGCCGACTCCTCTCCTTATTCTAGACCAGATCTAAACACAAGGGACGCCTATCTTCTTAAACATTTATTTCTTTTAAACTTGGGGTCTTAGTGTCGTAGGTTTTCACCCTGTCTTTTTGTGTGCAAAAGTGTGTACGTGTTCTGGTGTATAATTACAATATTTATATAAAACTTTGCTTATCATACTAGAATGTGTGGGTGTGTGCTTCTGAGAGAGCGTGAAAGCGAAAGCGAAAGGTAATTGTAACTTGCAGTTTGATAGCCTCGGAGGTTGCTACAGTTTAAGGAGCACAATGCGACCAGGCCAGACTCGCCAATTCGACAATTGTCAATTCAAGCAGGCTGGAGCTCAGCGAAATAAACATTAATTTGTGCTAAAACTAGAATTATAAATTAAGATAGAACGGCACTCGCATGTGTATGTGTAGAAAACGAAAACGAATTGCGCTAATTATCACAGCCGGGTTTAAGACGTTGGTTTCGGTGGGCCTAAGAGATTTGGTAGTAGTGGTAGTGTCGGACACAACTGATAAAATTTCGATCAAATTTGGTGAAATCATATTGAATAAATTAGTATTTTTTCATATGTCATTTGTGTTAGCATCCAACCGATTTTGAGCAATCCATTTTATATTACGTACACACATAAGGTAAAGAGACAAATTTTAAACAATCGGTGATTCCAAAATGTTTTTCTTACACTTGTATACGTTTTTTTAACCTGCAAAAAAAAACAATCGGTGATTCCAAAATGTTTTTCTTACACTTGTATACGTTTTTTTAACCTGCAGTACCAGTCATTACCAATTCATCAAAAAGTAAGAAAAAAAAAAAACTACTATGTTGTTGACGAATCCTCGATGAAACTCCATACAAATTACTGATGAAATTAACATTGGCATGTCCTAGGGCGTCATCAGTGACAAATTCATTCATTCATTCATTCATGATACATAACTTTTCATCGATAAAAACAGGTATTTTTCATCAACAGTTCAGGACAAAAATTCATCGACATTTCATCGATGATTCATCAACAATTTCATCAATAGTTCATCAACGAAAATGGCACGTTAATGAAACGTTGATGACAACTGGTACTGCAGGGTTTTTACGAAAGTTCTTGTTCACAAATATAGGAAACCGTTTAAAAAAAGCTTTTTTTTTAACTCAAACGTATTACCTTGTGTTGGCCTAAAACGAGTGTGTTCTTAATCTTCTGTTTAAAGAATTTAACACGTAGATGGAATTCACCAAATTTGATCGGTTTGAAATGTGTATGAGGGTCCAACATTCTTTTTTACTCAATTATGAGTCAGCCAACACTACTGCAAGGGCGGGGATGTTCCTTGTATGTGTTTGTGTGTGGTGAACTGAACAATTTAAGTTTGTAAATATTTCCCTCAGGTGGCCACCGCTGTTGTCTCAACGCCTGTCGTTTCTCCGTTGCTGGCGGACGACAGCTCCCGTTCGCTCTTGATGACCGGCGGCGGCTCGAGACCCAAGTCCAGGGAAGACTGGCCAGTGGATGGCGAGGAGTCGGCAGCAGCAACGGCGGAGGCGGCAGCGGCGGCGGCAGCCATTTGAAACTGATTGGGTAAAAAGAGGTAGGGATTCCGTCCCTCCTGGCCAGGGCACCCAATTGCTGTCGTTGTCTCTGTCACTGGAGCCACTTCCCCGCTGGTCACCGTATGACTAACGGTAGTGGCTGCCTGCACAGAAGTCCCCGCTAGCTTGGATACCCGCTTTCGCCTGGCCTCATTCTCACAGGGCGACGGAGCTCCCGGATGCCGGTAGCTAACGTGTTTTCTCAGGGCATCCTTACTGCGCGACACATGGGAGCAGACATTGCACGCGTATCTGAAAGAGGAATATTGTCATTATGATGATATGATCGGATTTACATATATAGGAATAATAAATGTAGGTGGCTATCATATCGCTTGCAACATCCTTCCAGCCAAGATAAACTCAAATGAGATCTCCTGCCACAGAAATCGAGTGGCGCAACATTTTAAACCCAAAACTAGGTGACTTTGAGCAATGTATTTTTATACGCTTGCAGGGTATTATTATTATATCCAGAAGTTTGCAACGCAGTGAAGGAAGCATCTCCAACCCCATAAAGTAGATATATTCTTGATCAGCATCACCAGCCGTATGGATCTAGCAATGTCCATTTGTCCGTCTGTCCTTTGTTATGCAAACTAGTCTCTCATATCAAAAACAAGTAAGAAAGCTACAGTCGACTGTGAGATACCCGGTACCACTAAGCAAGAAATATATAGAGGCGTCAAACAGCAGAAAAAGTGCTATCAACCAAACGGCTGAGCCTGGAACCCCAGAGCAGCCGAACGATATGTCTAGCACCCCAGAAAGCGTTCGGCTTTTCGAGTTCGAAGCATTCGTCGAAAGCCTGCACAACAACAAACCAATTTTCAGTCGCAGATCAAATGCGGAACGATGAGGCACGGCCGCGCGTCTGCGCGCTGTGCTCTCGTTTCTCTGTATGTGTGTATATGTGTACAAGCGCTCGCACGTTTGCATGCGTGTGCAAAAGACACGGTTGCCGCTCTTCTTTGTTATGTTTTTGATCCTGGGTTGTCTGCGGCCACAGCAAGTGGCGCTGCGACGGCTCATTTGCTTATGACGTCACGACAATGTGAAAATTAGTTTTATTATCGACCATCACTTTTTAATGCCCTATGACCAAAACAAAAAT
>VNKF01012634.1:0-11419 GCA_008044355.1 Drosophila lacteicornis
TCTGTCCGTCCGTGTGAAACAACAGATCTCAGAGACTATAAGTGCTAGAGTTACCAAATTTGGTGACAACATTGGAATCTGTTGCACGCAGATCAAGTTTGTTTTAAAATTTGGCCACGCCCACTTCCGCCCTCAAAAATCATAAAAAACGTTAAATAAGCTATACTCGTTTTTTTCCGGGTAAAAGTTAATAAATACAAAAAATGAATAAAATAGAGCGGACGTTTCCTGAAAATTTCAGTAAAATCGGATGATAAACATGGGAGATATTAGACATAAGGTTCGAATTTTAAAACCCCCCCTAAGGCGCTGCTGTTGCAAGCTGAAGCCGACAGGTGGCGCATTCGAGCCTTGGCCGTGCGATATAATGGCGCCAATGTATGTATGTTCAATGTATGTATGTACAATTTTAATTTGCCTTTTAGTGTGAAGCGCAAACGTTTAGGTACCGGGTATCTCACAGTCAAACACAGTCGACTGTAGCTTTCTTATTTGCTTTTATTTTGGATACATCAAAACAAAAATTGAATTGCTATAACTTCTGTGGTATATTTGAAAAATTGAAATTTATCTTTAATCTACGTCTCAATTCATTTTGTTTGACGTATGCACATATGTACGAGGTGTGTCCAAAAAGTATCGCGAATTTTGTGTTTTTTCAAAAATTATTTATTTATTCATGAATATCTATTTTGTCCCCTTCAAAGTAATTCCGATGAGATATTATACACTTGTGCACTTTTATCTTGTTCAGCTCCTCCTTCGATGCTGTCTTTATCTCATCAAGCGTAGTGTAACGTCGACCTTTCATGGGCCTCTTTAGTTTAGGGATCAAGAAAAAGTCACAGGGGGCCAGATCTGGGGAATACGGTGGCTGCGGCATCATTAAGTCGCGCACAAGCAACGATGTGTGAGCAGGAGCGTTATCGTGGTGCAAAAGCCAATTTTTGTTCTTTTCGGCCTTTCTTCTCGGCCTTCTGAGAACACCGATAAACGTTGTTTCGGTCCAAGGTAGCTTCTCCGTATGCCACAGTCAACATTCGGAATGCATCCGCGCACTTAATTTCGTTTTTCACACAACATTTGATACAGGTTCTTTGGTAATTTTTTTCAATAGGTAAAAATCGAAGACGATGCAATACACGTGCAAGCAAAGCAGCTGTCAACAATTAAGTCAACATTCTAAATTGCAATCTAAATTAATTTGCAATCCCTGCTTAAAAGAGAGCAGAAGAATCAATACAGTCAAACTGAAATTGTGCGGCTAGATTTAGCCTTTTAGTGTTAAATAGCTTGTTCTTAAGTCATAGCTATTATGCCATATTATAGTAGATTTTATCTATATTTTTTCTCATATCTAGCCATCATCATAACCATATCTGTAGCTTTCTTATTTATATCGAATTGAAACTGTAAGTCTGGCGTTTTGAATTAAAGCGCTGTTTTAGATTTCATTATATTGAAACATATTACCACATATTGAATGTAGGTGATTCCACTGCAACATCTATGTTGAATGAATGGCACGAACGGGTACATGTAATAACGCCCACAGCAAAAAAAGTGACATAACGCCCGCGGGTGATATGTCACTTTCAAAAGTGTCATTGCGCCCACTCCCAAAGTGTCGTAGCGCCCGTGGGCATTGTGTCATTTTTAATAGTGTCATTACGCCCTCAATTTCTTAAAACTTGTCAAGTGCATCAGCAATCAATGAGATTACCAATAAGAAAAATACTGTTTATTATGTTTTATTATGATAAATAAAAAAAATGACTTAATTAAATGGGACACTAATTTTGAAGAGCTCGATTCTGATTTGGAAGCCGAGGAGGATGATGTGGATACCTTGCCATTCACTCAAATGACGGATGTCCTCAAATGTATTCTGTGCTTCAATAAGCCTTGTAGGCACTTTAAGTTATGCTAAGAGTGCTACAAGACTCTAGAACTACGTTCACAAAACTCTTAATTACTCTGCCCATATTGCAGACAAATAATTGAGAATAATTTGCATGTATACCAATAAAGATGACATAAAGAAGATAACATTGTTCCGTCTCAACATTTATTTAGCATATGACACAGGCAAAAATTTGTTTTCAATAAAATCGCGCGATTTTTTTTGAAAAAAAAATTTTGTCTGCGGCGCATTTAGTACTTTCTAACTTTAACATTTATTTATCAAAAGATGCAGACAAAAATTAGTTCCCAACTTTACCACTTATTTAGTACAAAATTCCTTACATTTCCCTTTACAATCAGCTAGAATTAGGGCGGTTAATTAACTGAAACGTAGCCTCAATTGTATTCTATTTTACTATTAATTCATTTTTTAAATTCTTATTAGCTGTGGGCGTTATAGTGCCAAAAGGCCCACAAAAAACTGGCATAAAGATCTGCGGGCCCTATGACAATATTGAAAGTGACATATCGCCCGTGGGCGGTCATCTCCGATTGCGATGCTTGGACGCAGTGTCCTCATCAAAATTAGTGCCAACCGAGAATGTATGTAACAGGTAGGAGGAAAAAGCTCCGACCCCATAATTCCGCCCACTTCCGCCCCCTCAAATCATAAAAAACTTTTTTTAAAACTTGGTTTACAGTAAATATATATAAAATAAATACATTTTGTACGTAAGTCCTCTAAAAAGTAGACTAAAATCGGACGATAAAATATATATGTATATGGAAGTTATTAAAATATAAAGTTTCTGTGCATGCTTCTTCTTCTTCTGTGTTGACACAGTACTTGCGTGTTGCTCAACATTTCCCTAGCAACACTCGCGTTTTTTGGGTGTTGCTCAAAATGTTCCTAGCAACATTTGTCGTCCTTGGGTGTTGCTCAATATTTTTCTAGCTACACTTGTCCTCATTTTTCAACATTTTCTTTTATCCATGTTTATGTGCAACCCACAATGCTTTGGGTACCGGGTTATCTCACAGACCGTCACAAATAAATAAAAAATATTTTTCAGATTATATTAACCTTTGGGGCGAATGGAAAATGATTTGGTCATCTTTTTTGGATGACTGCATTCTGCTCATTAGAGATCATAAGCATATGTATTCTAATATATTCATACTAATTTACATATGTATGTATATCATATACAGGTAAGGGGTTAATCAAATCTGTACATTGTTTTTAAAGCTGTGAATTGATTTTTATTTTGAACAAGAAAGAAGCTAACTTCCATAAGCCGAAGTTTGTATACCCTTGCAGTCTCAAAATGTAGTCATCGAAAATCGATCCGGTTTTTGGTAAATTCAAAAAAATATCGATGTTGGTAAATTTGTATAACATTAACTTACACATTTTACATGTAGAATTATAGATTTTTTTATAAATCAACTGACCGTTTCTATGGCAGTTATGTATAGGATATAGCTTTCCGATCGTAATGAAATTAAAACCGTAGTTTCAAAACAGTAAAAAACAGCTATGTATATCTACAAACTTTTAAAAATTCGTTGAAAAACAGAAAAGTTATAATTTGTTTTCCATTAATTTCCTATCATTCTCATGGCAGCTATAAGATGTAGTGGTCCGATTTGCAGGAAATTTAAAATGTATAGCTATAATATAATTAGAGTATCATATGTTTATTTTGAGGCCGAAATCTTAAAAAATAGCGAAAATATGATATTTTGGCCCTATCGTTCCTATGGCAGATATAAGATATAGTGTTCCGATTTCGGGTGTTCCGGCATATATACTAGCTTCAATGGAAAGAAGACTATCTGCAGAGTTTCATTTAGATAGCTCAAAAACTGAGACACTAGTTTGCGTAGCAACGGACAGACGGTGATGGCTTGATCGACTCGGCTGGTGATGCTGATCAAGAATATATATATTTTATGGGGTCGGGGTCACTGCGTTGCAAATTTCTGATCAAAATTATAATAGCGAAAATATGATATTTTGGCCCTTTCTGCAAGAAAGAAAGAAGTTGTCAAGTTGTCATTACACATTTGTTCCGTGTTTTCTGGGAAGACCTAATACCACAATAGTGTCACGTTTTTATCCATATCCTGTAACCTTAATATTTTTTAAGTGGGTAAGTAGATTGGAAGCTACTAAGGGGTACCTAAATTTCTTTCCCTAAAAAGAGTGTTTGATCATAACGTAAATGTAATTTCACTTTTTTGCAAAAGTCACTTCTTATTGGATTAAGGATTTTCGCCAAAATTTTTCTGATTTAATAGGCCTAAAAAAATTAGTTATGTCGCCCTTTTATTTTCGAATCCTAATCCTCCTAATCTCGGAGTATAAATCATGTGATATTTGTATGCCCTTTTATATAATAACATTCGTCTCTGTGGTTCTACGATATTGAGGCACATTTTTTATAGATAATGACTCGGCGCTGATTTGCTTACAAGTGACATAAACGACCATTAGATGAGTTATGTCATAACCCAGGGGAGCTTAAGTACACTCACTCATGCACAGGCACAAGGCAATGCATATACGCCACACTCAATCAGTATAAAAGTATCCTAGGCAAAATCATTGGGGAGCCAGGAGCATCAGGAAAAGAAAGAAGCTCCGAGGCGACGGCCGTTAATCAAAGAACCAACATCTGGGGGATATCTGAGAATTCCTAAATTGGGACTTGCCCAACACGCACTCATTTAATAAAAGTAAAAGCTTAGCTTTTTTCATTTAGTTTTTTCATTTTAGTCATTTCTTTGGATTTGTTATTTTTCTGTTGGTGCAAAATGCAAAGCTGCAAATAAAAATGTGACTATCAAGGGATGTGATGGGTGCTACAGTTGCACCGGGATACAACGGGCAATTTATATGCGTGCCACTACTTATTTTTTGCAAGGCAAAGCACTCAACGAAATATGTGGGCGTTTGAAATAGTATATAATGCATTTATTAGCTTCGCAGCTCTGTGAGCATTTACAAGAAAGGGGAAATTCATTCAGTTCATCAGCTAAGCTTTGGGGGTTATTTATAGCAGAAATAAACAAATATGGGTACAACGAAAATTTTTGTTTCCCCGCATTTTGCACTTCTAAATAGGGGTGGAACGTCCATTGTTGGTGAATGCTTTTTAGCACATTTAGTGTATTACAAAATTGTTATATTTTTATAGCTTAAAATTCGATAAACTGTTATATTTAATTTATAGAAATAAACATACTGTTTTACTGCTATAAAGTAAGCCCTTTTTGCATTAAAACAGTTGCAATAAAATTAAGCCCTTTATAGCAATAAAACTGTATGTACATAAGCTTTAAGGCCAAACTGTGCTAAAGCTAAGCTAAAATTGAAAGCTCCTGGCAGAAAATGTCAACAGGTTAATTTATCCAAAGCTCGTTTTCTCAATTTTATAGAAAATCTAAAACTTACATATGTAGAATGAAAGTTAAAATAATGCTAAGAACAAACTAAACTAATGTAAACCAGAACGAAAATTACTTCGGTAAGCCGACGTTTGTATACCCTTGCCGTTTCCAATACGATAAATTGAAAATCGATCCATTTTGGTTAAATTAAAAAAAACCGAAGTTTGTAAATTTTTATTATTATTTATATACATACATACTATATTTAACATTTTACATGTACATTTTTAAATTTTCAGAAAAATATAACGATTTTATCATGTTTATACCTGGTGGTACCCATAGGGTACAAGGGTATTGTAAGTTAGTGCCAACCAAAAATGTATGTTACAGGCAGAAGGAGAAATCTCCGCCTCTATAAAGTATATATATTCTTCATCAACACCACCAGTCGAGTCGATTTAGCCATGTCCGTCTGTCCGTCCGTCCGTCCGTGTGGAACAACAGATTTCAGAAACTATAAGAGCTAGAGTTACCAAATTTGGTGACAACATTAAAATCTGTTGCACACAGATCACGTTTGTTTTAAAATATGGCCACGCCCACTTCCGCCCCCAAAAATCGTAAAAACTTTATATAAGCTATTGTCGTAATTTTCGGCTATAGATAAAATAAATACACTGAGGAGCAAAACTGTAACACAATGTTCGATTTCTTAGTTAAACGGTCTGTATCTTGAGTTCTATATAATGGATGCTGAAGATCTTAGTCTTATTTTGTCTTATTTGTTGGAAATTTTATTGGTAATAAAATCAAAACTAAAAAGTTAATCAACAATTTTTGTTTTTAATTTGAAACTTTAAAAATGTATAAATATTTTTGCAATATTTCTTCCGGCCATTCAAATTGTTTCAAATTTTCAGAAAAATTTTCAGAAGACAAATGAGTCACCAACAAAATAAGACTAAGATCTTCAGCATCCATTATATAGAACTCAAGATACAGACCGTTGAACTAAGAAATCGAAAATGGTATTAAAGTTTTGCTCCTCAGTGTAAGTAAGTGGGCATTCGCGGACTTTTTCTGAAAATTTGAGTCAAATCGGATGATTTGAGCGGCCACAAAGGCAGTAGCGAAAAAAAGTGTTGGGTGCTTTTGGGCGCAGTATTAATTCGTAACGCAGCTGCGTACACCTGCAAAATTGGTCTTTTTGGATGTTGCTCAACATGTTCCTAGCATCACTTGAATTTTTTAATGTTGCTCAACATGTTTTTAACAACATTTGTCTTCATTGGTCAAAACTTTGTTTTTTCCATGTCCGTGTCTTATTTAATTTCACGAACAATCAGGCAGGCTCCGGTTTTCACTATCACAAGATTCCCTCGTTTTCGTTTTCGAAAAAGAAAATCGGTGCTCCCGTTTTCACTTTCACAACATTTTTTCGTTTTAAAAAACGGGCAAGTTTGTTTTGTCGAAATGAAAAGTAAATGCCTTTTTCTACATCAAACCGGTTTTTATTTGCAAAAGGAAAATAATAGTTGACTCCTTGGTCTATTGATGTTCATTTCACACCATCAGTAGATCAATCTAATTCGTATTTACTTTTTAAATAATTCTTTTCTGACCCCACCTCGAATTTGGGAACAAAATGTTTCCCGTCGGCAACAACATCTTTCGTTTTGGTTGTCAGTGCTGCCTTACTGTTGATGAAACAAAACAATCTGGTCGAACTGCTTCTAAATTTAAAAGGTGGTCATTAATAATGTTCAAGGAGGAAAACGAAAAATAAAAGTGAAAACCGGAGCACGCCTAAATGCTTTTTATACCCGGTACCCATAGGGTACAAGGGTATTATAAGTTAGTGCCAACCGAGAATGTATGTAACAGGCAGAAGTAGGCATCTCCGACCCCATAAAGTATATATATTCTTGATTAGCGTCACCAGCCGAGTCGATTTAGCCATGTCCGTCTGTCGAAGTGAAAAAACAAATCTCAGAGACTATAAGAGCTAGAGTTACCAAATTTGGAATATGTTACACGCAGATCAAGTTTGTTTTAAAATTTGGCCACGCCCACTTCCGCCCCCGAAAATCATAAAAATCTGTATATAAGCTATAATCGTGATTTCCGGCTTAAAGTAAATAGATAAAATAAATTAGAAGGCATTCGCGGACGTGTTTTGAAAATTTGAGTGAAATCGGATGGTAAACATGGAAGTTATTAAACAATTAAGTTTCTGTGTATGCTTATTCTTCTTATCTCTCTCAAAAGCTAAGAACTCAGACACTCGAAAAGGGTTCCGTAGCATTGAGTCAAAACATGAGGTCAATAGTCACCCTCTCGCTCTATCGCACTGCTCAGGAATACTTTTCTGGTGTCTGAGCACATAGCTTTTGAGAGAGAGTGTCAGTGCGTGTTGCTTTACATGTCCCTAGCAAAGTTTGTCTTTTTTGGATGTTGCTCAACATGTTTCTAGCTACTTTTGTCTTCATTTCTCAACATTTTCTTTTGTCCATGTTCATGTCTAATTTAATTTAACCCACAATGATTTGGGTACCGGGTATCTCACACTCGACTGTAGCTTTCCCACTTGTTTTTTCTAGAAATGTTTCATTGAAAAATATGAGCAGGTATAGGAGTAATAGGGAATCTTCCGTGGCCCCTCCAATAAAAGTTAATTTGCGGTGTACATCCTAACGGTCCACAGAATCGTCCGATATGAAATCAAGAATATATTAAAGGATAATTGTAGTTAAAGGATAATTTTCCAGAGGTATCACCGTGAAGTTTTTATTTTTTCATTTGTTTTCGATTTTTCATGAAAGTTTGAAGTCAAAAATTCAATTCTTGCTTTAAAAAAAAGTTTAATTGTTAAATAAAAAATAAAATTAATGAAGCCCCGACGGTGATACCTGGAAAATTAGTTGCAGAAGCTGTGTGCAATATTTCAAAACGATTGGTCAAGTAGATTTTTAGTAAGCGTGCACACCGACTTTAAAGATGGCACTTTGCAGGAGAGCGCTTTAAAGTTTTGGCTCCCCATACATCGAACCTATGTATCGAATGACCTCCGTTCAACTACCTATTACTTCGTTATTTTTACTTCGATCGATGTCAAATTTAATATATTATATTTTTAAGATGGGCAATCATAAAATAAAAAATAAAAAAAAAAATAAAAAAAAAAAGCATTAATTTCGCCATCATTCCTATGGCAGCTATAGGATATAGTAGTCCGATTTCGGTCGTTCCGACATAATAATCCGAAAGGAATAAGACTATGCTGAAAATTTCAGCTCGATAGCTCAAAAACTGAGAGACTAGTTCGCGTAGAAACCGACAGACGGACAGACAGACAGACGGACATGGCTAGATCGACTCGGCTGGTGATGCTGATCAAGAATATATATACTTTATGGGATCGGAAATGCCCCCTTCACTGCTTTGCGAACATCTGGTAAAAAATATAATACCCTATGCAAGGGTATAAAAACATTATAATAGGACGTGGGACGCTGTGCACTGCGGAAAAGCATGTTATTAAAAAAAAATTAAAATATATTAATAAAATAATAGAAAATATCATAAAATGAAAGGCAACGACTAACAAACGTTAACAAAAACCTTTTTCATGTCAATTGGTTGATGGATCAAGTCTTTTACTGAGCTTGAAAGTAGCCTAAAACGAATGCAATAGAGCAAACAGTTCACACATATCTCAAACAACATAACCAGAATGTCTACAGACCAACAAAAAAACCCACCTTTAAGCAAGTTGGGTTTTTTGGTGGAAAGCGATCTCGATATGTAAGACGTCTAAAAAGCACAACACACCAACCTCACTATACAACAACAGCCATTAAGCTTGGAGGTCCAAGTGTACTGATATTGGCCTGCATGATGAAATAACATAAGGTGGTCTCGTCGGGAGCCGAAGTTTTACGAAGTATCCACTTATTTCAGTGCACGTTTGCTTGTTGAACAGAAAGGCTGTGTGCGGACGAATTTTTTCCTTGTTGTTCATTAACCCTTAACCAGCCAAGAATACATAATTGTTGAGAAACACTGGAAATGTGGAAGAAGACAACTTTGATAGCTGGCTTAATTTAGACTTTAGCTCTAAAAGTTTAGAAAATAAGGAAAATAAGCCTGAAGATGTTGAGCCTGAAGATGTTGAGCCTGAAGATGAAGAAGAAAGCATAGCTAACAACATACCTGCAGACATCGAAATGGATGAGTTGACGGAGGATGCCATAGAATATGTCGCCGGCTATGTAATTAAAAGGCTAAGGCTGAGTGACTGCTTGAAACAATCTTCGACATTTACCTATGTAGATGAGGTGTCTCACGGGGGCCTTATTAAACCGTCTGATCAATTCAAAAATAAGCTCAAAGAGCTAGAAATAATTTTTTCTCATTATACAAAATAAAATTTTAAAGTAACAAACCATTTAAAAGAAAAATTAGTAATCGCAGCACAAAATGTAGAGCTGGATAAACTTGTAATTTCTTTTTACTTTAAAATAAGAATATATTTTAAAGTTAAGTACTTAAACAAAAAAATGTGTATTAAGAACCAAAAGCAGCGTTTAATTGGTAACTCAAAATTATTAAAAATCTAAGTTTAAAAAAAATCTCGTCTTTTTATTATAAGTGGCATATTCAAAGCCTACGTACATGCTAAGGGTTAATCAACAATCACATTGCCGCCTCACTCACACTCAATACGACACTCAGTTTACTATGTTCCTTTCGCTCGCACTTATTGCAAGCATACAATAAGTGGATGTCTGTTGCCGACGAGACCACCTAATGTTATTTCATCATGCTATGAAGTAGGTACAAACTAGAGCTGGCAAAAAATCGATGTTTTGCTCTATCGATTTTTTCGATGTTTTACTAGTGAAAAATCGATACTATCGATGTATACATACAATTTCTACTTATTAAAATTATATTACCTGCAGTTGAAGCCTTGAGTGATGACATTTTCTCACTTAAAACGATTCCGGCTTTAAGGGATTAATGTCCATTCATGATCTAACCAAATATTTCCCTTCGAGCATTCGAGAAAGCATCGTCGTGATCATTTCAAAGGCTAAAAATGGAGTTTTCAAAAAAGTTTAAAAAATCGATACTATCAATAGGGCTCCGATGTTTTGCCAGCACTAGTAAATAATGCTCATTTGGGTGAACATTTTAACTTGTACTTTTTTTTCAAAAGAGTCAACGCACTCATATTGCTCACTTGTTCATTGCTTAGTTGCTCGCTTGTTCAATGCTTAGTTTCTCATTTTTTTCACTGTTCATTACTCAGTTGCCCAAATGTATATTAACTGTTCAAAATCAGACCTCTAGCACTGCATTTCAACAACAACAAAAATGCGTACGTTACATATAAGTTTTTTTTAGTTTTGGGTAATTTTCTATTAAAGATGCCCCTTCCAAACAATTAAAAAAAAAAACATAGATAGGGGGTGTTTTGGGTATAAAAATTATGTTGGGGACGCTCTTAGTTTAGTCGCAACCCATCTTTGAAGTTTAGCCTAATTCCCATTCAAAATGCGCTTGGCAACCGTTTCTACGCAAACACACACACAGTGACAAATTATGAATACACAAAATCCAAGCGCCGATCGGTACAGTGGTCTGTGAAGCTTACAATTTTTGTTAAATTGAGCTTAGCGTAAATACTATATACAGTATGTCAAGAAAGTGTTTTGACAATGATAAAAAATACACCTTATCATGTTTTTGTGCAAAAAAAAAGTAAGTTATAGGGGCATTTATACTTTATTATACAAATTTTATTATGAATATATAGGTATCTTAGAGTTGATTAGTGAAGAAAAAACCAAAATTAATTTAGTTAACATTCTTAAAAATATAAAAACAAATAATATTCATTTTTCATGCAGTCAATAAAGTGTTTTGACAAAAACTTTAGGTCTTCTTATTTTGTAGTTTATGGCATTTTAAGACTTTGTATGGCCACCTTTGGCAGCATAAACATCCTGCAAACGTGTTTTAATCGAATTTATGATCTTTTCCATGTCCAATGTCTCCGGATTCAGCATTCATTCCTCCAATATGGCAGTTTTCATTTAATTTTTGTTTT
>VNKF01012638.1:0-10437 GCA_008044355.1 Drosophila lacteicornis
AAAAGTGCATAATGCAAATGCAAATCGATGGCAGTATAGCAACAAAGTCGTCGCACTGCCCATAAAGTTCCTCATCGCCTGACCTTGGCTCACCGAAGTCGACGAGTGTCAAGCGTGTGTGTGTGCGTGTGTTGTGTGTGTGTGCATTTGTACTGAATGTGGCTAAAACGGCACAGTCCAGCCTCGATAACAGCTACTTTAGCTGGCCAAGACTACATAAAGTGGTACCTCAAATGCTTAGAAAAGAAAAAACTAAGAAATATATAAATGATCTAGTCAATGTTTTTAAGCAACTCCAAGCTTAAGTTTTGGTTATTTTAGGGTTTATATTTTTAATAAGACTGAAATATGCAAATACTTAAAGCACATAAGAATATTAATGTGGTTTTTATACATATTGAACTGTAATATCAAGTTCTCTTCACAGTGTGAATGCTTTAACTGCGTGCAATATAAAGGAGTTAGCCTAATTTCCCAGACTTTCTTTTCTATTATTTTATTACGATTTATAACTTACTATTAATTTGCGAATACTTCAAAAATATAAGAATCTGTTTATTGTTTATTTTTAAATTGCCTTAAATTGTTTTTTTTAATACTTGAACTGTAATATCAAGTTCACATCACAGTGTGAATGCTTTAACTGCTTGCAATATGAAGGAGCTAGGCTGTGCTGAGATGAGCAAGCAGTGCACTTCCAGTTTTTAAAGTCATTTCCCAGACTTAGTTTTCTATTATTGAAATACGATTTATAACTTACTATTTACCACTTACTATTTACTTTTTACTATTCACTATTCACTATTTACTATTACTTTAGCTATGCGCGTCTATTTGCGGCTTGCGGCTGCGGCTTGCGGTTGCAATTATGCCATTTACATGTCTCGCTGGCCTTTTTCCCATTTTTTGTTCGCATTTGACATTGCAGTCACGTTTTCGATTTTATTAGCTAATCTCTCGACGCTCCATCGAATTCATTGCTATGCACTCGTGTCCCGCATTGTAATACTATAACTCCTAAACCCAATCTCAGGAAAGTCCCCCCCTTAAAACGGTATTTTAACTAGTTAAAAAACCCCATAAAAAGGTACTAACTAAAGTTCTTTGAGATGGGAATTAACAGTACCTTAATCAGCTCAAAAATCCTTTTTTTTTTGTTAATTTTCAGGACAAGAAGTACGACGTGGGCGGCGGCGAATCATTTGGCACTCTGTCGGAGCTGATTGAGCACTACAAGCGTAATCCCATGGTGGAGACGTGCGGCACGGTGGTGCACCTGCGACAGCCCTTCAACGCCACCCGGATAACGGCGGCCGGGATCAATGCGCGGGTGGAGCAGCTGGTCAAGGTGAGTGTCCTCTCGTGGGTGGAATGGAGGGATGATCTTTAGCGTAAACTCCTTGTTAACTCCAGGGCGGCTTCTGGGAGGAGTTCGAGTCGCTGCAGCAGGACAGTCGGGACACATTCTCGCGGAACGAGGGCTACAAGTCGGAGAACCGCCTGAAGAACCGATACCGCAACATATTGCCATGTGAGTGTTCCAACTCTTGAAAAGGAACAAGCAACTAGAATCCTAATCCAATCCCTTCCCCCAGACGACCACACGCGCGTCAAGCTGCTGGATGTGGACCATGGCGTGGCCGGGGCGGAGTACATCAACGCCAACTACATCCGATTGCCCACCGACGGCGACCTGTACAATATGAGCAGCTCGTCGGAGAGCCTGAACAGCTCGGTGCCCTCGTGCCCGGCCTGCACCGCGGCCCAGACGCAGCGCAACTGCCCCAACTGCCAGCTGCTGAACAAGACCTGTGTCCAGTGCGCCGTGAAGAGCGCCACGCTGCCGTACAGCAACTGTGCCACCTGCAGCCGCAAATCGGACTCGCTGAGCAAGCACAAACGCACCGAGTCCTCGGCCTCGTCCTCGCCCTCGACGGGCTCCCTGGCCAATGGCCACACCGGCCCCGGCACACCCACCAGCCTCTCGGGGCTCTCTGGCATCTCCGGGGTCTCGGGGCTGTCGGGCATCTCCGCCTCCGGCTGTCTGGCCGGACTGGGTCTCGGGTTGCTAAAGAAGCACTCGGGCGAGACGACGCCCTACGGTTCCGGCGGAGCGCTGTCGATGGCGGAGCGAGAGCGGGAGCGGGAGCGCGAGATGTTCAAGACGTACATCGCCACCCAGGGATGTCTGCTCACGCAGCAGGTGAACACGGTGACGGACTTCTGGAACATGGTCTGGCAGGAGAACACGCGCGTCATTGTGATGACCACAAAGGAGTACGAGCGCGGCAAGGAGAAGTGCGCCCGCTACTGGCCCGACGAGGGCAAGACCGAGCACTTTGGCCCGGCGCGCATCCAGTGCGTGTCGGAGAACTCCACCAGTGACTATACGCTGCGCGAGTTCCTCGTCTCCTGGCGCGAGCAGCCGGCTCGCCGCATCTACCACTACCACTTCCAGGTGTGGCCCGATCATGGCGTGCCAGCCGATCCCGGTTGCGTGCTCAACTTCCTGCAGGACGTGAACACGCGCCAGGGCAACCTGGCCCAGGCGGGCGAGAAGCCGGTGAGTGATTACATAGAGTTCGGGCCAGGATTGGGATGTAATCTAACTTCTTGTCTCAAATGTAGGGTCCCATCTGTGTCCACTGCTCGGCGGGCATCGGACGCACCGGCACCTTCATCGTGATCGACATGATTCTCGACCAGATCGTGCGTAATGGTAAGGAAAAGAGTCCTCTTCCCTGCTCCCGAATCCCTGCTTAACCTTCCGCTGCCTCTCCTTAGGTTTGGATACCGAAATCGACATCCAGCGCACCATCCAGATGGTCCGGTCACAGCGCTCCGGCCTCGTCCAGACGGAGGCCCAGTACAAGTTCGTCTACTATGCCGTTCAGCACTACATCCAGACGCTGATCGCCCGGAAGCGGGCCGAGGAGCAGAGCCTGCAGGTTGGCCGCGAGTACACCAACATCAAGTGAGTGTCTGCGAAGCACCTTCTCCTGGTAGAGCCACCTTTACCATGTCCTCTTGGTCTCCGTCCTCCCTCCAGGTACACCGGCGAGATTGGCAACGATTCACAAAGATCTCCATTACCACCAGCAATTTCTAGCATAAGTTTAGCATCCACTAAGGCCCCATCGACGCCGGGCAGCCAGGATTCGGGCATTTCCATGGCCATGGGCTTTGGTATGGCCGGATCCGGATCCGGGAGCGGCGGCGGCGGCGGCGGCAACAAGCATGCCTCCAAGCAGCAGCCCCCGCTGCCAACCAGTGCCAGCAGCTCGTGCAACAATAATAATGCCGCCTCAGGAGCTGGAGCTGCAGCCGGAGCTGGGAGCATCAACAACGGCACCAAGGAGTACAGCAGCAGCAGCAGTAGCAGCAACAGCATCAGCAACGGGACCAGCAGCAATGGCAGCAGCAATGGTAACATCAATGCCCTGCTGGGCGGTATCGGTTTGGGGCTGGGCAACATGCGCAAGTCGAACTTTTACAGCGACTCGCTGAAGCAGCAGCAGCAGCAGCGTGATCAGCGGGATCAGCGGGAGCAGCGCGAGGAGCAGGCAACTGCTCCTGCTACGGGAGCAGGTAAGCAGACCCAGCCGCAGTCGCAGCCCATGCAGCCGGCGCCGCCGATGCGCCCGCGGCCCGGTATACTCAAGTTGCTCACCAGTCCCGTCATCTTTCAGCAAAATACAAAAACATTCCCAAAGACATGATCGGCCAGCGCCAGCCGAGCCATGCAACAACGTCCCCGCAAGCGGCAGCCGTTGCTGCCACTGCAGTGGCCACTGCGCCGCCACCGACACCGCCGCGCAAAACATGACAAATGAATTTCTAAGTCGATAAGGCAGTGCAGAACGCGGCCAAGCTGTGCACGATATAATGCTGAGATGCTGCAAAATGCTGAAATGCTAAAATGCTAAAGTGGCTAAAGTGGCTGAAGTGGCGATATTGCATCTTGAACTTGCACTTGACATCCCGACGAAAACAAAAGCAAAAGCAAAAACAAAAACAAGAAAATCAAAACCCACACGCACACAGACAACGAATGGTTTTCATTTATGTCACCCCGAAACCCCAGCTCCAAACCCGTTACCCGTTACCCGATAACCGATACCCGTCACCCGCTACCCAATACCCGAACCCCAGCCCCAGCCCCAGCCCCCTTTTTACTGTTGTACGTAATTCTTTTTTTTTTTTTAATAATTATTAATTGTAATCTTTAATCTATATATTATATATATATTTTTTTGTAGTCGCGTGTAATGCTTAGTTGTACCGTATGTATGTAGTCGTCGTCGTCTCGCTTTATGTTGTAAGTGTTCCCAAACTACCCAATCCTGAAAACCGACCCCCAGCCCTGGCATATTTATGTAATAGATGTTTAAGGCATAACAATCTGAGCGGAACTGCAGCAGAGCCGCCAAAAAAAAAAATAGAAGAAAGAAGAAAGAAANGAGTTTTGGTTCGATCTCCTCCCCCCCCTCCGCATGCCGCTCGAAGTCGGCGAAAAACTGTGTTCATTTCGAAACGGAAGCTTTAAAAGAAACAACGCCTTGGAAAAACGGGCGGAATGCGGAGGCGGGGGCGGAAGCTGCGCTAGAAGGAGATGCAAGTTTTTAGCCCTTTAAGTGTTGACAAACAAAAAAAAAAAAAATGGAAAGTAACGAAAATTGAGAAACTATTGGAACTAGTAGGCACGTAACGATAGAGATACAAACAAAAGCGTTGATTGTGATTCGAGTAACAGCGAGAACAGATAGAAAGTGAACGGAGGTGGGAACAGGCCAGAACAGATGCGGCCGAAGAACAGATGAGAACAGAACAGAACAGAACAGGACGGAACGGAACAGATGAGAACAGAAACGGAAACAGAAACAGATCGAGATGAGATCAGATCAGATTAGAGTAGGAAAGCTAAGAAACGCTTAAGCGTGTCGTCCCTAGGATAAGAACCAAAAAACCAACAAACAAAACTAAGAAATAAAAATCAAACAGAAGCTGGACAGGATCTGTGTGTGTGCGTGTGCGTGCGTGTGCGTGCGTGTGTGTATATCTCTGGAACCCAATCTCTATACTTCCTCCTTCCGGATTCTTCTATAATTTGTCTTAATCTTAAAACTAAGTGATTTTATGTGTGTTTCCTTAATTGTAAATTATTTATATAGATATTTTGCCTATTGTGTTACATTTCAAATGATTTTCGGACAACAAATTGTATTTAGAAACTATTGATCATTGATCCGTGTGCTAGTCTGTGTCTCTTTCCTTCTCTTCTGTCCACCTCTCTCTCTCTATAACCCTCTGTCGTCTCTTTCTGTGTATGTGCGAGTGTGTGTTCTTTATATCGTAAGATGATTATTATTATTATTATTATTATTTTAAACGCTGAAGCGGAATCAAACTCTATATGCAATATATAAGCACAGTACCTTGAAAACCGATGACAAAAATTAATGAAATAAAATATAGAAAGAAAAAATGCATATACCCCGTACATTATATACAGGAATGAATATATAACTCAAGAACTCACAATCTAGAGACAGCAGCAGCAACAAGCAACAAGCCCCAACAACTAGATTATTGCTTAAGAGAAGTAATCCATGCATATACATACATATATTTAATATATACCCTTACTTTATCATATTTTACCTTATGCTTTTTGTAAGTGCTTTAAATTGTTATTATTCATCTTGATCTTGCAACGAAACAAGAAAAAAAAACGCAAAACAAAACAAAAGAAAACTGAAAAAACGAATACAAAAAACTAAAGAGAAAACAACAGCAACACAAATTATATTTGTATTTATACACATAAAAAATAAAACATTTTATATGCGATACCACGAAGCACTTGATTTTATTTTAATTTCCATTCGAATTTCAGTTACCCATTATCATTTTTCCTTTTTGTCCATTTTCCATTGTCAGTTGCCTGCTGGTGCATGTTTGTTCACGTTCCACACTTGAATGCCTTGTCACTCCTTCCTCCTTTGCCTTCTGACTGTTGTGAATTCAGAACCAGAACCAGAATCACAGCCACGACCCCACCCCATTTATACCGATAACCGATAACCGAAAACCCTAAAGAAGAACAAGCACAAGCACAAGCCAATAACTCATACAAGCCTTAACCTTAAATGCCTAGACTATACGAGGACGAAGACGAAGGCGTCGCGTCGCGTCGCCAAGGGAGCATCATTGACCGAAGGAGCGCACACAGGGAGAGGGCGGAGTAGGATCCCCCGTCTCCCGGCTAGAACAATAAGTACTCATGTGTTCACCCCACCCACTCGAATCTAACTGATTAATAACGATTAACGATTAACGATTAACGATTAACGATTAACAATTAACGATTAACTGACCCCCGACCCACGATCTTCCACCATAGAGACCACCAGCTCTAGAGCTCTAGAGGGAGTTGGAGGACGAAGGATAGAGATGGAGAGATGAAGAGAAGCAGAGCGAGAGGATAGGAGAGCAAAAGGTGTATGTAAGTGCGTGATCTAGTACTTTATATAGTTAGCCTATGATACGATAATTAAAATGGAGCATGTCGAAGCCTGGCTTCGACTGGGCGGCGACCTAGTGGCCCCCAAGGCGAAGGTGAATCTGTACGTGTACGCCCGAGAGTCCCCAAGCGGATTCATATTTGTTTTTGATCATTAAGGCCCCCACACTCCCACACTCGGGCGGGGTCCCAACGATAAAATCGTGTTGAATTTTTCTATAGCATAGATAGAGGTGGAAATCAAATACCCATACGGATACGGAAACGGAAACGGATACGCACAAGGAGCTGGAGGAGAAGGAGGAGGGTTTCCAGGGAAGCAGCCAAAGCACAAAAAGAGTCGCCAATGTACGCCACATAATGCCTCTTCACAATAGGCCTCTCATCAAAATGAAAAGAAAACCAAAAACGCAACAAAAAACACCAACTACAAAATCTTAAAAATAGTATACAGATTAGGAAGATAAACTTAAAACTTAAAAATAAACATAGACAACGATGTTAAGATCAATAAGAGTGAACCAAAATCAAAATATATAGACGTATGTATGTAGGAGATGTGGAGCAAACACCAAGAGCCCAATGCCCCGAGAGCAAGGAAACGCTTTAAACTTAATTAATATATATACAATATTAACTCCAATATATGCATATTATATAGGCGATAAATAGTCAAGATCTCTGACGTATAAACCGGACACCAACTATCCATAGTATCCATAGTAGTAACCACAAAAAACACCAAGAGGAAATCACTCAAGTGACTTACTTACTTTAAATACCGATTGCCCCAGAGAGAGAGAGAGACCTCTAACCTCCCCTTCCTTCTTTCCGAACCCATTCCGTATCCCACACCCCACAAGCCACAACGTATATCGCCAACCCTAGTACATCTATAAGCTAACCGCAAAATACAACCTCAACCCGTGTTTATAATCTCATTAAGAGTTGTTCGATTTTTAGAGAGAAACCTCGGTGCGGCTTAGATATTGCGCAAAAAAACCAGGGAAAAAAGCACAAACAAAAAAATCCGAAAAAGGAAGAACGTTTTCTTTGTTCAAATGTTGCCAATTGCATAATCCAAGTGTTATAGTACCATATATACGGCACGTATGTATATGAAGTATGAATATATATATATTTAGTAAAAACGAAGCGCAATTCTATGCGAAATTTCCCCTTTGAAGAATCCAAAAAGAACCTTTTAAAATTGAAGAATCTATATATATACACAGGAAGCAAAAAAGTAAGAAGTAAGACGTAAAAGTAAGAATTATAACGTATTACACTGCGAGTAGTAGTTCTCTTTGCATACAAGAACAAAAAATATTAATCGGCCAACGAGCATTAGATATATACATATGTAGAATACCTAACAATTATTGTTGAACGATGACGATTGAAGTGGAGATTCGAAGAAGGAAGTTTGGAGATTGGAGATCGAAGATTGGAGGAGATACTTATAGGTTATAGTCCCAGAGAACAAAATGGTAAACAAGCCCACGTTTTGTAGCTTTAGATCGTAAGAATCAAATTGAAACCAGATCAAGACGAGGATCGTGCGAGAATCAGACAAAAGTCAGACAAACACCAAGTAAATTATAGAAGAACCTCGTTGTAAATGTTGAAGCTAATCTATGTATATGTACTATGTGAATTCGCGCAAAATCCAGAAAGGAAAAAAAAACAAAACAGAATGATAACTTTTGGCAAATTAAAGGGAAATCCGAAAAACCGAGAAACCGACAACCGAAACCTTAAGAGGCATAGCTGTTTGAAACATAATACGGATAATAACAATATTGAGATATATTCTACATTTTTGTGTCTGCAAATATTTGAAAGAAAAATAAATATATATTATTGAATAAATCATATTACAGATAACCTTTCGAACAATTTTCTGTTTTTAATACTCGCTCGCATTTTTAAGCGCTCAACATATTCAATTAAACGTGGACGGGCACCGAATATCTAGCTGGGAGCCTCAACAACCAACTAAAAACAGCCCCGTACAGCAATGACATCCTCGAGAATGTAGCAGAATGTTGCAGTCGAATAGGGCTATAAGAGAATGGATCATCCTCGAAAATGTAGCAGTGGAATAGGGCTATAAGAAAATGGATCATCCTCAAGAATGTAGCAAAATGTTGCAGTGGAATAGGGTTATAAAAGGATGGATCATCCTCGAGAATGTAGCAGAATGTTCCAGTCGAAAAGGGCTATAAGAGAATGGATCATCCTCGAGAATGTAACAGAATGTTGCAGTCGAATAGGGCTATAAGAGAATGCATCATCCTCGAGAATGTAGCAGTGGAATAAGGCTATAAGAGAATGGATCATCCTCAAGAATGTAGCAAAATGTTGCAGTGAAACAGAGCTATTAGTAATTATATTTGTCTTTGCTCATAATCTTTGTTTACGTACTCCTGTGTACTCCTCCAAATGACTTTGTCATTGTAAAGTCCCTTGTGACAGCCGGGAAAGAGCTCTGGGAACTGAAAGAACCACCAAGCTCGCCCCATTCAGGCAATTTCCAGCAACCCCCCGAAACCGCAAATAAAACTCACTCGAAATTCAATTTTCACATCCATTAAACACTATGAAGTGACAGTTTTCTTTTCATATTTCATTTAGCAATAGCAAAAAAAAGGTTGTTGTAAAAAAAGTATACACACGGAAGTTTGAAAAAAATTTAAATAAATCCTAATATGTATAATTACGTAAACGCGCGTGTAATAATAATAATAATAAGCCTAGGGTAAATATTCGTGGAACTCCTTCTCTTTTCCTAATTTAGTTTATAAATTAGTCGTTTAGCTCTATGCAATTCAGTTTCGCTTAGGAATAATATTAAGTGTCTAGTTCTATACAATTCAGTTTCGCTTAGGAATTACTTCAGGCTTCGGTCTGCGGTCGTAGTCCTAACTATTCAAGTATATCTTTCTAAAGCTTACGACTAAATCAAGGTTTGCTCAGTTTCCTCCCATCGAGCTTGAATAAATACGTTGGCGCTCAAGTCTGTACAAGGTTGATGAATTGATTGATGATGATTAATGACCCGGAGGACAGTCTATGCTTTAGGTCCTCCGTCATCTTTGGATTACGTACGAAAAATGCCCTAAAATTGCTTGGATTCGCCTCGGTTCGCCCAGGTGAATCAGATTCTCCTTGGACAACGGACCTGGTTAAACCCGGTCCAGAGCTATTGCTCCTCCTCTAGCTTGAGGTCGTGACAGAGGCGCGTCGTCAGGTCGAAGCACAGGTGGCTGCCGCCGCTGCTGTCCTCGGACTCCGGCGGAGTGCTGGCGGGAGCCGTTGTGGCCTGTGGCTGTGGGTCGACGAGGCTCTCTGGCGCCGGCCCCACCGGCGAATAAGGTGGGGGGGTGATCGAATACGATGGGGATAGCATCATCTCATCTGGCTCATCCCGCCGACACTATTGTGCTCCTGCCGCTGTCGCCGACGCTCCCGCTGCCTCCTTGCCCTCACTTGGGGGCGGCACCTCCTTCATGGACTCCACCTTGGCCACGATCTTGAGAGCTGGTCCCAGCTTCATGCCCATGGCGTGCACCAGATGGTTCTCCTTAAGCAGCAGCAGGGCCTGGCCGTCGATCTCCTGTTGGACAAAGTCATCCACGTAGTCCTGGCAGCCTGGCAGTTCGCGGATGAAGTTGCTGACCTCTTCCACACTCCAGCTGCTGATGGGCGGGCGATCCGAGCCGTTCATGCTGGAGGATGCGGGCGCTGCGGCAGGAACCACAGCTGGCAGTGGCAACGGCAATCCCAGTGGCAGCGGCAGTGGAAGTGCCAGTGGAGCAGCTGGAGATGCCGGGATGGCGGCTGCCAGCACTGGCAGGGGCATTGGCGCCAGAACTTCCGTTGGAGCCGCCAGAATGGGCAGGGGCAGGGGC
>VNKF01012641.1:0-25567 GCA_008044355.1 Drosophila lacteicornis
AAAGGGAAGGAGGCAAGGAGCTGGCGGCCACAGGTAAACAAAGGAAACCACGAAATCTGCGATCAAGGCCAACCGAAAAGGGTTTCAAGGTTATAAATTACCAGCTTAAAGTGCTTAAAGGAACTGCCCCACACACCGATGCAGTCGGCAGATGCAGCTGTCCGTCCGAAGAACAAGTTTGAAGAGTTCCAGATACAAGATACCAGATACACGGGGGAGTGGAGCAGAAGTGAAAGTGTACTGGCAAAACTTTGAAGGTCAAATTGCTTGAGCGACGACGACAACGATAACTACTATGGTGGTGTCTGGTGTCTATATAAAAATTCTACATAATGAAAATGACACAAGCAGCGATTCGGGGGTGAACGTGGAGGGGGAGAAGAGAATGTACGTAGCGAGCGTGAAGTGAAAGTTTCTTAGAACAAGAAATATTACGCATACGACGACGGCTGGAAAATAACTCAACTCGCAGTGAACTTCTTCCTTTCCTCGGCCAAGCGGATGAATTGCGAGCCCACCACTTCCTGCCTGCCGGCCCGCCGAATGAAATGTCCAAAAAGTTTGCCCAATTTTTGTTGTTAGGCCAAACAACTTTTGAACTGGCTCAAGAGCAACTTTTTCGCTGGAGCCAAAGGTAGCCGGGAATAGGTAAAGGGGTTGAGCGGGGCAAAGGCATTTTTGATGACCTCAAGGCTAGTCGCACGTGTTTCAATTGTTTTGCAAATAAATTGCAAGTTTCTTGTTTGTTGTTTGCTGTCTTGACTTGTAGAAATATTCGGGGAAATCACTTATAGTACCAGAATGACTTGGCTTGCAGGGGGAAGTTAAAGATGGGAAATTCGTTGGCATTTTATGATATTTGATACCGTAAAACAGCTTGGACCATGGCCGGGGCTTACAAGTCAGCTAATTTCTTTGCTTATCCTCTACTGGCACACGAACAGTAAGCGTACATTGTTTACATTCCATTGAAAGTTTAAACCAAAATCCAGCCTCTATAGCGTTGAATACAGACCAAAAATTAAATTAAATTAAATCTTTGACCTCAAAGAGTCTCTCAGTAGAAATCGGTGTCAACTTTTGGTAATTCTTATTGGCTCTCTTGACTTAAATTCCAGTTCAAGTCACTGATTGATTTGGATTAAAGCATTCACTCGTAAAGGTATTGTGTGTTGTTTTGTTCTTAATTCTCATATTAAGTATAAATTCCGAGTGCAATAATTATTACTTCCCCGTTGTTAATATTGTTAATTTTTCCCACCTCAATTGGGAAGTGAAGTGCATTGACTGCGCTTATGTCACCCTGGAATCCCGCTACATAGCACCTGTCCCGTCGGTTTCCACGATTTCTCTTCTGCTTCCCTTAGTATTTATATTTAAATTTAATTATGTAATGTTTTGAGCCTCTTTGGGTGATTGTTGGCGCGTGTGTTGTTCCCTGTGGCATTACGAAGGCGGCTTGGGAAATTAAAATGTCAAATTCAATTGATTTATAACCCGTGATTCATTTTGTCTGTTTAAATTGTACAAATACTTTGTTTTCATTTTGGTTTTTTGTTACACATTTTCGCTTTCAGTATTTTTTCCTTTCCTGCTTACACATACCCAAAATGTCAATCACCAATCCGATGAACAGAAACCAGGAGGTGCTCCCAAATAAAAACATTATAACCGGTCGGATAGAATATTAAAGTTAAAAAAAGAGTCTGGAAGTAGGGAAAATGGCATCACTTAGTTCTATATTTATTAAATTGCATTAAATGCCAGACCCTTTCGAATTATGTGACTTTAAGTCTCTTTAATGGGATATTAATGGGGGAAAAAACCTTTATTTAAATATTTATAATCTTTCATAATCCCGAATGCTTAAAGCTAAATAACTCCACTTACCAAATATGATGCATTTCAAAACCTACACTCGAGTTGGGATTCAAGTTTGGTTTTATTTAGTTCAATTATTTTTACAGAGGGTGCTGTGCAAACTAAGTGCGCTTTTGCATGGGATTCGACTCTAGCAATAAGTCCTGGGGTCTTTTATTTCTTTAAACTTGTTTTTAGATTGCTACATTGTGCTTTTGAGGTTCGTGTGGTCTTTAACTAAATCGAATTCAAGACTAGAAAGAAACGCCTTAACAATTAGGTGAGACTTGACTACTAAAACGAATAACTCTACGGAGAAAAGGTGTTTAAAAGGATTTCAAAATTGGGTGTGTTGGAAAAAGTGGTAATAAATTTGGAACGAAAGTGGTGGAAGAAGCATCGTAAAATCGAACGTGTCTGATGACTTACTGCCATGAGAAGCTGCCGGTGATGCCGTCTTTGAGCCGGTCGCGCAGGGATCGCTGGCGACTGGGCCCCGAGCCGGTCAGGGGCGGGAGGTTGGGGTTCTCGCCGTCCTCCAGCACGCTGGCTATGTTCGAGGCGGAGGTGGAGATCGGCGCGCCGGCGTGCTCCATGATCGGCGGCTGCTGGTGGTGATAGTGGTGGTGGTTCGACTGTTGGTGGTGTGGCGATCCCGATCCCGATCCGGGTCCAGAACCCGGCGCCCCTGCCGCCGGATCTCTGCTGTTCAGATTGCGCCGGAACGAGCCGTGACGTGGCGAGTTTTCGCGCGACATTACGGATCGATTTTGATATCGATTTGGGTTTCGATTTTAAGCGGTTTGGTTTAGCGGTTAGTTATCGAAAGGAATTTCGCATAAAACAATTAGAAGCATAAAACAATTAGTTCAATTTACAGCCAATTATCTGAGGCTTTCGCTTTTTATTTAGTATTTCTTTTTGTTTTGTTTTTTTTTTTAGATGAAGAAAACGAGCGAGCGAGTTGAACTTGCTTTTGATATTTTGGTTTTAGTTTAACTTTGTTGCTTGGGTGGTGAGTTTATTGAGATTTAAATTGCACATAGAGCCAAAAAGTATTAACGGTGTGTAAAAGTTGGCTATTCGGAGGGGTTAGGCATGTACCAAAGAAAAAATATCAAAAAAGAGATAGAAAAACGGATCTCATAAGACTTGGCATACGCGACACTTAGAGGCAAACATTCGTTGGGACTATCTATCCCCTTTGGGGATGGAAATGGTGCAGGGTATATTATTAGCAGCGAAAAATGTATAACTTGTACTGTATTATAATGGTTATAGTATTTTCGTATAAAGTGTGTATTTTGGTGTGCGTATCAATCGAAATAAGTATTATTTGCATAAAAACATACATTAAATATTGAAAGAATAAACATTGTAGACATTGAAAGAGTTTCACATCTATCTCTCAAGAATGATCAAGCTTTGTATTATTTTTTAAACTATCTAGATTAGTCTTTCGAAAAAAGATTGTTTTTAATTTCATTTTTGGGGGAGAGATGTTTTTATTTAAAGATTAAAAATTAATATAAGTAGTGTTTGTTGTATATTATGTTTATAAAGAGTAAGTGTATTGAGCAATGTAGATTTTAAGCAAGTTATAGAGTTGAAATATACGGAATATATAGATTGTTTTAGAGTTGTTTAGGAGCCGGATAAGAATCTTAAGCGTTCGCAAGCAGCATGCCTTCTATATATATGGATATACGATTATATGTTTGTATTACAGCTTTTTAGAGGAATTAGGAAGATAATACTTGTAGGATAGATTGGAAAAATGTGGAGAACTCTGACAAATTCAGATATGTGGTGTTTAATGTTAATGTTTAATGTTTCAACTTTTGGAGGAAGGAAAAACGCACATTTCCGTTCGTGTGTCGTCGACTGCTAAGCTCAGGAATCTGGACACGGATGTGTTAGTGTTAGCGTTACGGGTAATCCAATGGTTCGGAAACTCGGGAACTGAAAGCGGATCGTTCGGTTGTACGTACGGGTAGGCAGGTCAGTGGTATTTACATGTGTCTGGCTAAGTGTTGGGCTGACTGGCAATATGCAGATATCGACACGACACGGCTATCGGGTTAGCTATAGGTGGCATAGCAGATACGGGGCAGATATGCCGATGTGTCGGATGCACTCGCTGCCCGTTCGAAGGCACATAGATAGTACGAGCACGGGGGGGATTTGGAGATCATTATATTCATTACGGGTTGGAACGATCAAACAGTACATTTAGTAGTAGACATTTATGTGGGGAGCAAGACAATCTATGTTGGATATATTTTCGGTATTTGCTTGTGGTTCTCTGCTCGTGTTTCTGGTTCTTTAATTGCTAAATAGTGGTAATAGTGTCGTCTTCGCCGCTAACTGCTCTTTCACAAATATTGGCAATACATTGTATCGGTATCTATGTGGCTACGGGCGGACGCTTACGGGTAGCTATAGGTATTCTGGTCTGGATATGGGCTAGTTAGGTAGGTGTCTGTTATACGAGCATTGTTGCTTAATTAGCTTTAGCTATTCATAGTTTAATTAGCAATATGCATATTCTTTCTATTTGATATTTGTTCAGTGTGTTCTGTTTCTGTATCTGTTTCTGTGTTTGTATTTTGGCTGGTATTAGTATTTGTTTAGTGCTGCAATTTGCTTTTGTTCGGAGTTCGGGGTCCGGTGTTGGTCTTTGTGGCGTGTTCGAATTGGATTCGAGTTGGATTACTTGTGTGCGCTAGATAGTTGTATTATTAGCATTATCATTATCTTTAGATTTATAAGTGGATTAGAAGATATTGGGTATCTGATGGGCAACGAACCTGCAAAGAAGAGAAGAAGAGACGAGGTTTAGTATTAAGATTAAATAAGTATTAAAATATGTATGACAAACAACAGCTTTCTATAAGTTAATGTATGGACTTTTTGAGTCGGCATTTAAATGATAGATATTTTATTTTAACAGACTCGCTTAATTAAAATACCCTCGAAAATACCCTCACTTAACCTAAACCTTTTACCAACAATCATATCTCAATGTCATGCCGGTTCCCTTAGGCACGCAAAAAGCTTACCAAGAAAAATGATTCCAAGTTCCCTTGGAATATCCTCTTTTACCCCGCATACATATACAACAATTGGATTAACCAAGTATAACTTAACTAAAAACTTCCGACAGCGATCTTTACCGCCTGCATAAACACGATGACAAGAAGTTAGCTAAAACGACCCAAAAACAAAAAGTCTGTGCAAACTTTTAACCAACATTCAAAGCCAATTTTCAGGACTTTTTGTTGTTTCGGGTGCTCGTTGTTGCTGCTACTATTGTAAAAACGTGCAAAAAAGCGTGAAACTTTCTTCTCGTCCTCGCTCCGAATGCAGTAGAAAATGAAAATACCAACGGGCAGGGGGAAATAACAAGCGAGTCATGAATTTGTAATAACCCAAAGTGAATGCAAGTTGCCCTCACTGATGTCACATCCTAAGTAGCAAGCCGAAAGTGTAACAATAAAGTTGATTTTTTTATTAAACTTTGTACCTAATACAAAGCGGCCCTTGTGAAAATCCTTGTATTACTTTTCTTGGCAGATTTTAAATATATCACAATGTTTATTACTAAGTTAACTTAATTATTTATACAATAATCGATTAAAAATAATATAGATTCCCAAGAAATTATTCATTGTATTTAAAACTCTGTAAATGTCACCTAAGTTGAGGTATTTTTCGATTCATAATTCCTTTTTGAGAGACTTGTAGACTTTTCGGCTAACAATTTGCTTCAAATACAATTTCCAGCACTTTGTGTTGATTGCGCACTGAGAGCGTGCAAACAGGGTGCAGGAGAAATGCATAAAAAATGAAATCGAAATCCCCACAAGGACATTCAGCCATTTGAAATAACAACAGCAGCAGCAACAACATCGATTTCTAGTGGGTAGAAGAGAAAAAAAAACGTCCTCATAAATGTTCGCTTTGTCGATTGGCAAAAATGCATTTTTAGCCATCAAATTCCGGCGAATAACGCACTCAATGCCATTGCGCAAAAACGCGCTCGCTCCAGCACCGATGATTTCGCCCATTTTCCGTTTACATTGCGAATGAATTGTAACAGGATATGCAGGGCCCGAAATGGGGAGAGCGAGGCCTTGAAGTCCTCCAGGCCCGGTCGTGACTATGGAACCAATGTCAAGAGGCATTACTATGGAGTGCTTCGGCGCTCTCAAAGTACGCAGAAGCCGCTAAATGAATTATGCATACCGCCAGGGGACAAGGAGCTTTCCTGTCACATTATGCATTGGTAAATGCTAAATGGATTTAAGATCACAACGATGGCAGGCTTGCGGAATAGTTGACATTTTCGCCTTGGCAAGGGTTGGAAATCATTGTCAAGCTAGGCAGCGTTTTTGAAAGAGTTTACTAGTTTACTTGTGCAATAATTTCTTATGTATATTTTTATGATTGAAATATATTTAATAAATAGCTCTCAGATATAGGAACCTTTTTAACAATTTAGACCAAAATTACACAATTATTTTGACCATGCATTTAAGAATAGACTTGTATTTTATTTATTATAGATAAGGTGACTGGAACCCCGAATTTGTTATCCAAAGTATATAACAACATTTTCAAGATATATGAACAAAGCAAGCCCATCCGGATTTATACATACCAATTACCCATATTAATCTCAAAACAGCTCAAAAGTATACTATTCATTTTTAGTCACATAAATGAGTTAATGGCCTGGCCATATACATACACATATTCGAGCAATTAATCTCATTTATGGCCTGATGCGAAATGGGGCAAGATACATTTCCCTCATAGCTCCCACACGTTCAATATTTAATTTACTGCCGGGCAGATGGCGATTTTTGGTTTATCCTTTGCGCTGTAATTAAGCCAACGTCAACGCCAACGACAACGACAACGGGAACGACAATGCCAACGCAAACGCTTCGGGCAGAAGCTTTGGCTTAAACGCAGACACATGGCCAAGAGCCGAGCTGAACTAAGCCGAACTGAACTGAACAGCAGAGCAGTCAGTCCTACATAAAAGGATTTCATCCGTCTGCACTCGCACACACGCTCATTATGATTATTATGAGTAGTTTCTCAGTGCCGGCATCCAAGCCATGTCTGTTGCTTTACCCTTCGCCGTAATGGCCGTCGTACTCCCTCGTCCCTAATCCCCTCTCTGTTGCATTCAGTAGGAGGCTGCTGAAAGGGTTGGGGGATGGGCGTGGGCGGAGGGTGGCAATGCCATAAAAAGAGCATCGAGGCGCATTTAATACTCGCACTTGAAGCTTGTTCTAAAGGACGTACTGTGGTTGCCATATGATTAAATTATTAAGTGTTATTAAGAATGAAACTTTATTAAATTTGAAGCAACTTTTTAGTGAGAGTAAAGGCGAGGTACTTGAATCTCTTGCTCACCACATGAATTGGGAATGCATTCCTACATATAGAACTTCACATATAATTCGTTCCTCACATTAGGCAATGTCCGAATATAACTTTGATTTAAAGCCTGATTCGTGTATTCGTATTTAAGTTAAAGAAGTCAAGATATACATATATTAAATTTCTGTGGAGCATACAAAAAAATACAAACTTTAAGGGGAAACAACACTCCAACCACTGTGCCGTCGCGCAACTCCTATGGATTCCCGAGTCCTGGGCGGAAGTGAATGTGTGTGCTGCCATTAGTATGTACTATATGTGGCCATGAGCAGCTCGCAATCGCTTACATTTCCCGGCATTACAAGCTCACTTTTTAATATGTATGCATGTCTCCAGTGTGCCCACCGTACGGACGACCTCGTGTGTTGGTGTGGGATGAGTAATGACTGCCTTCGGCCGGAGTATTTCAGCAGTTCAGCAGTTCAGCATTGGCAACGCGTTCCAATGTCCTTACATAGACAGTCGTTCGTTCATTTTGAAGGCTATGCACTTAGGCGAGGTCATAAATATGCGACGCAGAAGGGGAAATGGCACGAAAGGGAGAGTGCTGAAATGTTATGTAAAGTGTGTTGGCTAGCTTTAAGCCCAAAGGCTTTAACTGCGGGCAGCACATTTTCACACATTTTCACAAACAAATGAAATAAAAAGTGCACAGGGGAAAATGGTATCATTCGGGATTTCTGCTGTTAAATATATTTTTCCTTTTATCTTAAAAAATCTTTATTGTTTTAATTTAACAAGAAGATCTCCTTTATTAAAATACATTCAGTATTTAAACTGCAATTTTTTTAATGAAATATTTTGATAAAACCAATTGCATACTACAATTAAATCAAACAAAATGCCTTTTTCACAGTGCAAACACTGGAGGGACATTTGCATAGCGACGAACCGCGTGCAGCTTCCGCAATCGCATCCTTTTGGCGCCCGGCTGTCTTCCTCTGTTGCTCCTTCGCCTGTCGCCACTCCTCGGTCCCTTGCATTCATTCATAATTGCAGGATGCATTTTGTTTTAGTGCTCTCGGCAGCAGCCCATCGTGCTCTCCCTTTCTGGCTGGGCAAACATCAAGGATATCCTTGAGTTGGCACTGAAAAAATATTTGCATTTGCTCAGTTCTTTTGTTCCCAGGCTCGCTCTGCCACTTGTCGCCCCTTTAACGAAATTCCAACGCACAAATGTTCAACTCTCATTCGCCCTAATTGAGCTCGCGGGCAGGGTGTGGGCGTGGCACTAAATTTAGTTACTCTTGGCCCAGTCCGTGTGTGTGAGTGGGTGTGTGTTGCTGTGCGAGGGTCCAGTAAATGCAAATTGCATTCGCATATTTTACACGCCCTTCGGGCCACCAGGGCGCATACGTAATGGAATTGACAGCGCGGAAAATCGGAAATTCTAGTGCCAGAGAGCTCGTCCTGCTGCACACAACGACGAACAGACGAACTTGCGAACTGGTGACCAAGTGCCAGTGTCTCTGTGCGCGCCCGTTGTGCCCGCACACAGTTCTGGTTCCAGGCAAATGTAATTTATGCCTATAATGGAGTCCTTTCTCCGCCATGTGGCTTTTGTTCTCACAGGACTGCCACCAGCGGAGGCAGCGGAGGGGCAAATGACACATGGATATGGGCGATCAGGCAGTTAATGCCCTGGGATTGGCTCCATTGAGCGCCAGACAAAGTGGATTTCGAATAAGTTTTATGGATTAGCCAACGTGAAATTTGAATTCGATGTCCGGCACAGAACTTTGCTCGACTGAATATGCTTCCAAATCAAAAATTGTCTGTCTATTAAGTATTTCTGTTCTTAGTTAATTATATTTATATGTGTTATTTTATGTACTTACTTTTGCTACTATTGCTTTATTGCATTAAAATGTATGATTTTATGTTTCAATAAAGTTTTACAAGTTTAAACTGGCTTGTTTTAAGCATCAGGTACGCAATTGTCAACATCATCATGGTTATTGCTATTAAGGACTCATATATTCTAGTACAATGAATTATAAACAAACATAATTAGGCTAAAGCATTTGCATATATGTTATAAGAGATTAATATCTGCTAAAGAGCATTTTATTTTTGTTTTAAATTTGCAATATTTTTGCCAGAAAATTACGTTGAATAATTCTAAAGCTTTTTGTTATAAATTCTTAGTATATGAGAAGAACGCCCAAATAAAGAGGCGTCTTCATTTGCTGAGCTATTATTTTAAACCGAATTTTATTTCAAAGTCCGCGTTTAAGTTGCGGTCATGAGTTTATTAAATCTAGTCTAGGCAAACAGAGTGGCCATATGTTCCTCTGTGATGATACACAGATTTATATATTTGAACAGTATATATTAATATAAAGAATAACTCATTTTGTGTCTTACTCCAGGAAGCAACTCCAAAGGCCCTCGAAATCTTTTACTATCTAACAAGCCCCGCCAGTTTCTGGTATGACGGCATGCGCAAAACATTCACATAAATTTCAGCATTATTTCTACGGCTTCCAGCTGAAACTAATTCCTAATGAAACGCTGTCGTAGAAAGGTAGTTGGGCGGTGGTGTAGGTTTGAAGCATGGCAGAAATTACATCGACACGAGCAGGGAATGTTTTGGTTTTGGCTTTCATGACAAAATCAATTGCCCGGCGGCAGAGGGCACATCACGAGCGAAACTCAGCCCAATTAAGTTGTCACACAGAGGCAGTGGAAAAACAAAGAGCCGGTGGCAGGCAGATGGCTTATATTAATCAAAATATTTGCCAGATATCTGGGTCAATAGTTGGTTAGGGGAGTGAGTCATGTTTTGGGGTCTTAACAACAACGTTGGGAAATTGTGAGGCAGTTGAGCGCATTACTCAACATTACCGAAGGAGCCCTTGTGCCTACCTAGCTAACAGATTTAATACCAAAGAGCCGGCAAACAATTGGGCCGCAGGATAATGGAGGACTTCCCTCCGCCTCCGTGGCCACTTCAGTTGCATTAGCGACAACCTTGCCGCAGACTGAACAAAAGAAATAAAGCACTGACATTGACAGACTTAGCTAATGTTGACATGACTCTCTCTGAATCTCTTGAGTTCCGCAATTTGCATTCGCATTTGCACTTCCATCTGCATCTTTGGGTTTGTCAATTATTCCCTGCATCTGTAATTGCAATTTGTACAGATGCGGGGGCCGAGACGGGGGTGGTTTGAGCCGTGCACAAACGGATTAAGCAATAACAAAAGCGCATTACAAGTGGATTTAATTGCAGGCTTAGTGGGTAGCGCTGCTCGGCAAATTACGTATACGCAGCGTTCGCCCTGCGGTTGTGTGAGTCTATCTTGCGGGCGAGTGTTTGCCCAGGCAGCGAGCAGGTTAGTTAGTTATGCATTGCCAGCTCAAGGAATTAGCCATGGGTATCAACAGCCGGGCCAGAAGCGTTCAAGGCAAGACAGCCAACATCGCGGCGAACTGCCAACTTATGGTAGATTCGAAATACCTGGAGAAAGTTATTGACAAGTTGAGCCTTTGGGTTCTTATAAAGCTCATTCATGTTTTCTGCTCTTCTAAAATAATTACGGGCTCTCTGAATACATAATCCTGTTCGGGCCCATGGGTTTACTCGCTAAATATAATAGTTATTCTTTTTAACACACATTTTTTAGGATTAACTAAGTTAAGACACCTAGATCTCAGAGACTTTAGGAGTAAACTTTAAAAATATATTCCTCAAAGCCTAGAATATCCGTGGAAAATAATTATATTGATAATAATAAGCCTTGTATTATTTTTGTTTTATTTTAAAATTCAACGCAAAAATATTTTGGTATAATATTAAGATATTAAACCATAAAGGTAAGTTAAATAAGCACCTATTGGTTGGCTCACACATTTTTAAAATTACATTACCCCTGGGAAATAGCGGCTTTGAGACTCAAGTGCTATTCTCAGGATAATCATAAACAATTATTTTAAGCTGACCCCAATTAGAGCATCAAGTTTCGTTAAGACAATTAGCTTCCAGACAACTGTCAAGCCGTTGGTATATGCTCCCATTCTCATTCCCATTTCCATTTCCATTGCCATTCTCGCCAACACGTACACACACCCATTGGGCCCTGGGTGCCTGCAGAGTCAACAATTTATCAACGTTTTAATTAACATACGCGGCAGGCACTAAAAATAAATGCCAGCAGGAGCGTAAAATATTACGACAGGGGGTGTTGGTGGGCGGTGAGCGGTGAGCTGGATTTTACTGCCCAAGGACGGGACACGTGCCGCGCAATTAAAACGAGAATGATGACAATTAAAGGTGCGATCTGCAAATGGGTTCAGCAATGGGTCAATGCATTCCGACTGAGACCCTCTGCCCTCGGCCCAAGATGTCATAAAACAAAAGTGACCCCGAAATAATGGCCTTGCCATGCACAGGAAATAAATTGGTATCTATCAAATGTCATGACCTTGTTTTAATTTAGTTTTTTGGGTGGTTAACCTATTATAAACTATATTATAAATCAAGGGACTGCAGCCCCAATTTAATCATGCAAAGAATTGGCAAGAACAGAAAGGAGTCCTTTGGTTTATATTTCCTTGAATCTTTACAATCTTTGAATTATATAACCAAGCACCTCAAGCTTTACGATTTAATAATAGAATCAAATTTAGTTGTTTTTAAGAGTTTCCATTTACTAGTTAAAATCCAGGCGAGAAAGCACACAGCGCTAACTGAGAATCTGAAGCGTGTCTTGCTCCATTACGACAGGTTTACTTTCTAACCTTACATTTTTAGTTTATATTAATGTTTTTTTAGATCCAGGTCAGGATTCGATCCAAACCTCTAATTAAAAAGAGATTCAAACACAATTTTTGTTGAAAAAACCTGACCAAAATCGTTTTTAAGCTAGTTTTTGCCGTGTAGTGTAAGGGAATACGGGTTAGAGGGTGAAACAGGGAGAAGGATCAAAGAAGGTTAGGTTAGTCCTCAAAAAAAGTGAAAGTCCTGCGGGTTCTGCGGTTGCCGCTGTGTCTTTCGCGTAAACTATTAAGCAATTTCTGAATTCCACAGAACTTATGCGCAATTGGCACGCGAATGGAAGACACAAAAGAAGCCAGGGAACACACACACACAGCCACACACTCGTACATATACACGCTGTAGGAGCGTTTCCGCCTTGGAAAAAGTGCGCTTCCTCTTCTTTTTTTACTGAATGAAAACGGCGCAGCCAGCGAAGAGCTGTGTCCTCTCCCACGCTCTCTATCGCTCTCACTCCCTCCCTCTCCCCACCTCTGCCTCACTCTGCTAGCCAGCTGTCCCGCTCGCTCCTGCTGGGGAAATATGAAAAATGGTGAAAAAACAAAACCTTGTCAAGGACAAAGCACGCGACACGGCCAGAAAACAGCTGAGCCGATGCTTGTTGTTGTTGTTCGCGTCTCGCGCTCTCTTTTTCACTGACTCCCCCACTCTCTCCCTTTCTTTCTGTCTGTCTCTCTCTTTGTACTAAAAGAAAATGTTAGGGAGTGCGCATGCTGTTAACCCAAGAGACTTTGGGGCTCCGTCGATAACAGCTGGCACTGCTTCTGTTAGCCCAGTCAAGCCCACAGAATTGATTATTGGCTTTCATCGCCAAACAAATACAGTGCCGCCTCAGCCCACGGAGACGCTTTAGTTTACGGATTAAATATTTAAGTTTATTTTTAAGTTCAAGCCTGGACTTTTTGGTACACCAAAAAAAAAAACTAACAAGTGTTTAAACTTTCTACGCGTTGTCTTAAAAGTATACTCAAGCTGTATAACGAGTTAGGTATAGATTTTATACTCCAAAGTTTTGTTTTTATACTCTATAGTTTCAATTGTGTATTTTTGAGTCTTATTTTTATACGAACCTACATCGAAAATTCGATAACATATCGCGATAGCTGGAATTTAGTGCTTTTTTGTTTGTCGCTTTAGTGATTATTATGAAATATTGGTGCAAATGAGTATAAAATGTATACTTTCGTAGTATTAAATTGATAAGCATCTTATTAAGAAATTTTTCATACTCAAGAGTATAGAATTCATGTAACAATCGTTATTATTATTATTATTATTATTACTCTGATCAACTTAAAATATAAATTTAAAAAAAAATATTTTTTTGCCTTCCTGACGGGACTCGAACCCATGTCTAAATATCTAGGGCGCGTGCTAGTGCGAGTGCAAGCGAGATAGATAATAAATACAATGTGGAACTCTGATATTGAGAACACGTTCGGTGAGGTCTATTTATCATATATTCATAAATATACATACACTTTTTATAGAAATAAATATAAATAAAATAAAAATATACATATAAAAAGAAAAAGTGTCTAAAACTATTCTACAAAATGTGTAGAATGAAAAACAATTTTCCACTGAGTTTGGTACCTCAATCATTTAATTACTTACTTCTAGTTATTTCAAAACCTTAGTGATTTTTGGGACAGCATTATGCATATACATATGTATGTATGCATATAACATAATAATAATGGGGTTTAATATACTATCTGCCTGTTACAAATATTTTCGGTTCATACTAATTCCCATAGTGCCACTATTATTGTACTATTGTATTTAGATATTTTATATATTATGACTACAGATTTTTTTGCCCTTTCTCACTTTTTTTTTTAAATGTATATTAAGAATTCCTAAAATATATGAGTAATACACAAATAATCCTTTCATTAAACAATTTTAAAATTAAATTCAGTTTAATTATCTCCCAAATATAATTCATATGATTCTTTACTGTTTTATTCGAGCAAACAAAGTTGCGAATTATAATTGAGTTGAATTTCTGAGGAAGCCTGGCATAAAAAGGAATTCGTGTATCCTCGTAGCAGAAACATATTTTCTCTACTCACAATGTCAACAAACTTTTTATTAGCTTTGACATTTTGGCCAAGTTTAATGGTCGCCCGAGCCAGCCTCCTTCCCGTCAACTTCCACGCGGCTAAGGCAAATTTTCCCATCTCTAGTATATATGTAGTAAGTTACTCCTCCTGGTGGGTTTTATGAGTGCGCCGGCAACTTTTGGGTCTGGCATTTCGAGCCGGAGAAAAACCTCAAGCAAATCGAGTCGACTCAAAAGGCGCCGTCATATTGGTCGGGCCGTATAATTTGGGCCAACTACTGTTGGGCAAAAAAATGCAACATTTATGGGGTGGAAAAGTTTCCAAGTACTTCATTAAAATTAAAAGAAGGACGTGTGGGAGGTACTTATAGAAAAGGATCCATGTCGCCGCAAATAATAAAAAATGCAAAACACAAACAATCGGCGACCCCGAAGGACGAAATTCAAAATGCATCTAAAATTTATAACCTTCTTCACTGGGAAATACTTTTAATGAAAAGCCTTTCGGTTTAAACTAACTTTATTTTATTTCATGTCAACGCTTGAACTATCTCAATTCCAAGCACTACGCAATATCCAAAGTAAGTGCAAATCTGTTGGCATTGCAAATGGCTTTCAATTTCATTTAATGTTCTACTGGAAACCACAAGCAAGCAGAATGACCATTGCAACTGCCATTCGAATCCTTTGCTTTGACCACTGGCAATGCTTTATATACATCAATTCATTTGCAATGACATCTTAAGGCCGGGCGAAAGAGAAAATGGATTTAAGTGGACCTGAATCGATTTGGTAAGGAAATGTAAAAACTAAAAATGGAATGCATTTGCAATCTGAAAATGTTTAAGCGAAAAGCTTATAAACAACATTTTCATAGAGAAACAAGTGCTTAAAAGTTCAAAAAATCGTATTTTAATATATTTATAATTAAAACTACACAAAATAATTCCAAAGGTAGTTCGAAACCTTATATAGTTGGGGTATTTCCAATGTTATATTGCTTTTATTTGAAATGTATTAATACTTTACTTGCATTTACCTAAAGTTTCACAGATTTTTAACATAAAGGTAAAATTAAACAACATTAATTAATAAAGGCAAGCTTTAACAATTAATGTATAGTTTTAGGGTGCATTTTTCTCACAATTATTACTCACTGAAATCAAGTTCCACCTCTAAATTACCTGTCAACACTTGTAATGCATTCCTATACTACTTTTGGCCACAACTGCAATTGGCGGGCACAATGTGCACTTTTGGCAGCAGTTATAAATCTCAGTTTTTGCCAAAATGCTACAAGGTAATGCGATGGCAGTGCAATGGCCACCACTGAAGCGACACTCGAGCAAAAGTCCTTCCACTTTCTCATGTCCCTGTGGTCCCCTGCCAAACCTCTCCGGCTGACTGATGATGGCTGACCAGAAAATGGCTAAAATACTTCAAGCTGAAGTCCTGCAGCAGTGGGAGCAACAACAGGAACAATGGACAGGACGAAAACCAAAAGCAATAAAGAGGGAAACAAATGAAACGGCGGCGACGCAGGCAGCGAAAATGTGTCCTGGAAATGACGGCGACTTTGTCTTCGTCGTGGGTGGTCAACACAGACGCAAACTCGGGCGCACAAAAATACGCTTAGACGCATACACATTCAGATCCTGCGAGCGCATGAAACAATATACGTAATAACAATGGGAGCCAACAAAGTGTGCAGCAGGAAAAACGGGCCATAAGGACGTACACAAGTAAAACTGACATCCAAATTGTTCCTGCTTAACTTCTTCAAAAAATTTAATTTAATATATTCTTATTTCAATTTCTTTTGATCAAAACTTGAAAGTGAAATTGATTTTCTGATTCAAGTATATTTAAAATATAAATCTTATCTATAGATAAATAAATGAACCGATTATTCCTGATATTTATAACTGCTTAAAATAACTAATAGAAATTTTAAGCAAATATGCATAATTTGCCATTTCTTTGCTACCTCTAAAGCTGAAAAATATATATGAGGTTTGTAATCCGTCGTATTACCAAAAAAACTTAATTAATTCCAAATTTTGGTAATAGTTTTTCTCTGTGTGAGTGTCTCAAGCGAGAGAGGTTAGAATGAGTAGAAAGAGGACGAAAAACAAATGAAGAGGAAGGAAAAACGAGAAGACAAAAAGACATTTCAGAGCTACGACAATTTGAAGCATAAATAAGAATAAAAAACATCTGTATAATCTTAAATAGGATAAAATAAGATGTTAACAAAATTGGAATGCATTTTTGGCTGACAACTTAAACATTTTTAAAATTAGGTTATTGCTTAATATAAATATTATAATAGTTAATCTTGCTAAATCATTATGCTTTAAATAAATTCATAGATTACCGTTAATAATCTTTGTTCAATTCTTAATATACTTTTGGCTTAATATACTATTTTCTAGAACTGAAAACATTGATTCGAAAACTATGAATTCTAAAGGATATAGGATCCAATTATCTTATATTAAATCAATGCCAACGTATTTATTGTGTTAGTATTTCCATTCTTTCTCTTTAATTCCAGCAAATTTGCAGTCCCACTGAAATATTCATCGTGGCTGATCCAAAGTCAATTCGTTACATTGACAGATGATAATCGCTGGCACTGTTGCTCCCATATACGGCTCAAATTTGTCCCTGGCCGAGGGACCTCTGAGCTGCTCAACAAATCAATCAAACTCTTTTGGGATGCGATTTCCCCGGCAACAATAAGATATTCAATCCGGACCGTCAACACAGTACTGGATGATATTGCCCATTTCGGGTCACAAAGGTGCCGAGGAAAGCGAGGAAAGCGAGAAAAGCTTCAGCACAGGCGGAAAGGAGACGAGCGAAGGAAAGTGGAAGTGGCAGGCGGCTGACAGGGGAAAGGCGCAGAAAGAAGTGAGAATAACGACCGCCTGTGTGGGCGTCTGCACAAAGAAAAGAGCAATAAAACGAGGCACACGAAGAATGAAGAATGCAGAATGGAGAGCCGAGAATCGAGGAGGGGCAGAAAAGAAATTAACAAAGTTGGGGCACAAAACAAAACGCAAACGCAAAGTGCCAAGTGTGCGGTTATTAAATTTTGCAAGCAATTGACTTGACCAGCGGAAAACGGGGGTGGGCGCGGTCCGATAATCGATAAATGTTGTGGAAAATGTAGCTCTGGGAAATTGCTACACATGTTGCAGCTGATGGGGCGAAATTAACCGAAATTGAAACCGAAACTGGAAGTGAAAGCGAAACTTTAAATGGAACAGACGTTGTGCTTCAGCTTTCAATGTCAGGCGAATGGATGGGCGAGGTCAGGCCCAGGAACAGATGGATAGATTCCGACAATGGCGCTTCCATGGCTGTTAACTTGCAACTGACATTTTCGGTATCAATAAACACGTTTTATTATCTACTTAGAGGCCTTCTTTTTTCCGTTTCATTTGAATATAGAAGCCCAAAAATTTCTTTAGGAACATTAAGCTTACTTAAAGATAACTTGCTTATAAATTGGAGGTTAATTTTAAGTAAAAATGTATGAACATTTTACAGAAACTAAAAGAAAAAACTATTCGTACTCAGTTGCAACTTGAAAATAATAATAATAATATTAATAATTGTTACACGACACTTACATTGCTTTGACTGGTTGTCGTCTGTTGTTTTGCAGATTTCAAAGTTGTTGCTCGGGCCTTCTGGGACAGACTTGGGGCACCGCTGCGTATGCGTAATATTTGTACGTAGTAACTTTCTCGTAATTGACACCGAAACAGCTTTTAGGTTTTAACCCAATTGACTAAGCACACAAAAGATAAATCGAAATAGGGGAGTTGCTTTGCTACAATTTTTTTTTTTAGCTGCTGTTGCTGTTAGTCGCACACACACACATGAGCCCACTCTCACGCACACGCACACATTCGCCGAGATTTATGTAACACACAGCTGAGGGACCGAAAAAACTTTACAAATTGGCCAAAAATACAAAAGCCGTTTATGTTTTTTCCACAGTTTTTCTATGCTCTTACGGCAGCCATTTTGTGTTTTTAGTTTTCGGGGGGGAAAAGCAAGGCTATCGGCCCTCGGTTTGTTTAGTTTCTTTTAGATCTCTTGGATTCTCTGTTTTGCTTTGTGTTTGTTGGCTGACTCAATCGGCTCCACTTTCTGTTTGCCCAAACTTGCACGCTCAACTGTCCACGATGTACTGTGCTAACGGTATTTACGTCGCTGCAGCCAACAGAGAGCGAACAAGATGGCCAACAGAGAGAGTGCAAGAGTGAGAGATAGGAATGGAAAGGAACTCTCACTATCCCGCTCTTGATGTTACTGTCTGACAGCACATATATATTATTTTTTGAAACTAAAACAATTGGAAGAATATTTAATAAGTCACTTAAAATTTTTATTTTTTAATTATACGTTTTATTTTTCTTTACTTTATTGCAGACTATTTTATTGCTGTTCCACTATTCACACCATTAATGGCGTACAGCTGATCTTACCTATCTCTTTATATTATCCATATTGTTATAATTATATTACCATTTTATTTTGTTGTTATTTTTATATCATTAGATTCATGCCTTAATTTCAATATTGTTTTGTTAACTTTAAAGTATCATTGCATATCCTAAGCTAGAAATAATACTATAAATTTCCGTTATTTGCTATAATGTTAAATAAAATTAGTTTTCATTATTATTATTTTTGTTTGTATAACATAACATATGAAAAAATATATAACTTTGCTTACTAATTTTCAAATTCATTTTGTTTCATAATTTATTACTTTATTTATAGCTTTGTTTACGTTTTCTTACTTTTCCCATTTCCGTATCCGCCGATTACAGTTCGAGTGCAAAAGTGTTGCCTACTGTCAGGCTGCTGCTGTGGCTAACAGCAGGCTGTAAACTTCAAAAATGTACAAACGATTGTTGTTGTTGATAAACTTTCACTATCAGGATTCTATATGTATGCAGCATAAATTGATAGCTCTCTCCTTGTGTCTTTCCATCTCACTCCGTGAACTTGCGAAGTGCGCAGGCCTCGTGAGCGGGGTCATTGTTGTTGTTTGCGGGCGATGGCAGGCCTTTCGGCCACTTGGGGGCTTGTTTTCGGTTTTCAATGTTAAGTGCGTAGGAGACGCCACGAGTGAGAGTGACAGAGAGGGAGGTCGGGGCAGCAGGAAGGGGAGAGAGCAAGGGAGCAACGGGGCGAATGCGCAACGACGGCGATAACGACAACAGCCGAAGGTAAGGAGAGGGAAGGGAAGGCTACAAAAGGCGTGTGTAGCTAAGCGTTGTCAACCTGGCTATTTTCACGTTGACAAATCTGGCAAATCGTTACGACGAATTTATTTAATTTTAATTTTCTCCTGTTTCCGTGTTTAATTGCCTTGGAAGTTAGGGATAACCTCATGTTAATAATTTAGGTGTAAAAATAAATGTTAATTCCAAGACCTGATGGAATTTGAAACTTCGATATCACCATATTTTAGGGTTATGCACCACATCGGATATACATACATAATTTTTTAAATAATTTAACTTGAAAATTTAAGATATGATTACAATTTTTGTCCCATTCCTAGATTAGCTATAGTCTCACATTTCTAAAAGTGTATTCAACTTTTCCCTAAAGTTAAAATTTTGAGATGGTGCTATTATTTGTTCGCAACATAACATTTATAACATTTTTATAACATTTTATAACATTTTTGTCACAATAAATCTTTAAAGATTAGCCAAATTCCCATACAAAATCCGTAGCAAACACGCACACTGACAAATTATGAATACACAAAATTCAAGCGCTTGTCTGTGTGATCGTAGCGGTACAGTGGTCATCGAAGCTTAAAATGTTTGTCGAATTGTGCTTAGCGTAAATACTATATATGTCGGCACTTTGCACACTTTAAATACTTCTGCGTGAAATATAAATAAAACAAAAATTTTACAACGTAAAATACGTAGCAATTAACTACTTTTTTTTTCTTTTTTTATCAATATTAAGATTATATTATATATAAAATTATAAAGGGCCTTTCATGTCCTTATTTTCGTTTAATGTCAAAATCAAAAATCAGCTGTATTTACGCTAAGCACAATTTGACAAACATTTTAAGCTTCACAGACCACTGTACCGACCAGGAATTAGGCAAAACTTTAAAGATTGATTCTGACTAAATTAAGAGCGTCCCCAACATAATTTTTATACCCAAATGTACGTTGAAGCACCCCATATCTATGTTTTTTTTGTTCAATTTTTTGGAAGGGCCCGGTTAATAGAAAATTACCCTATTATAAATTATTATACCAAAATTATCTTTTTTTTTTTTAATTTAAATGTAATGTTGAATATGCATTTATTAACTAGTTCTGAAATGTTAGGTATATTGGCTTGTATTTTTTCAATTACAATTAAGCCCATTAATGTATTTAGGGCAGTTGACTTTTCAAAAGCTCTGCAAGTTAATTGTTGTCATTATTATATATTTGACACAAATATTTGTTTGTTGGAGATGTCTCCCTCTCTGAACCGCTATCCCTCATCCTTTTCATTTGGTTTCAATTTCGCTCTTATTAAAGTGCGTGGGCAGCGCAGCAGCAGCTCAGGGGCAGCGAGTGAATACTGAGCGACAGGCTGACTGCTACAGCACTCGAACGCAAACGCAACACGCATTGAGCATGTGTGCGTTATGTAAGCTCTTAGTTGCTGTTTATGATTGAGCTTCCCGCTCCTCGTTTTTCGCATTGTTGTGTTTACCCATTAATTTGTGTGGCTGCCAGTGCTGTTGTTGTTGTAGGCTTTGGCTTGTTACTCGGCGCGTGGCAACATCTCGGGCACATTAATTGAAATCAGTTATTGGTTGTTGTTTTCGCCGAAGTCCCCGTTCCAGCATTTAATACGTTATACCGCGAATCCTTTCTCGGAAGCTGGATGGAGCGTTATAGCGAAAATATGTCCATCGAAGTCCAGCTGATAAATCTGCAAAAGAAATGGTCCTGTTAATAGCCTAATAATAATAAATACTGAAATGCCAAAACCATTTAAGGTTTAAATACGTTATTGTTAATCTTAGCTATCCTAGACTCCAAATGAAAATCTTTTGTAACCAGTAGTTTTACTTCAGGTTATTATGTAGCTTTAGCGCCATGAAGATAGTATAATAAATACAGACAAACAAATAAAATTGTTCCAATTGTTGTCATATTTAAGTTAAAATGTTAAAAAATTCTTCAAATTAATCTCGCAATCTTATGACTCATTCTAAAATGTTTGACATATTTACGAACTAAAGAGACCGTTTTTAGAAATACATTTAAGTGAACCAGCTGGAAAGGAAAACTTATATCATTATTCCATTTAAATTCTTTAGTAATACACACTGGAACCTTAATGAAAAAAAGTCAGAAATAGACAAGAAAATGAGAATCAGACGAGCCCTTCTTATTGAGTACACTGAAATCAATTAAATATTTAGTAAACATTGTCTATGGACAGCCTAACAGGAATGAAATTAAGACGGCATCCGCAAGGGAATGTGTACAATGTTCAGGTCCGTTTCATTGGTCAGGAGACGCCTTTAAGTATGCAGCGAATTTCTTTCGCCGCTTTGCGTTTGCCAGCCACTCGTGCGTATACACAACGCACTTCTCACGGAAAAGCGGAGGGGGGAAAGCCGCCCATTCACGTCGAGCCATTACACACACCAGCGAGCAGGCAAACAAACATTGAAACATTCAAACATTTTGTGTCAATCTGTCAGTCACTCAGGCAGCGAGTCCTTCACTCAGTGTTTGAACGCTTTTAAAGGTTGCCCGCCGCCGATAAACAGGAATCGATAAAGGCTAACGGGGCGCTCGAGGTTTATTTTATATATATGTTCATTATACACATACAATTCTCCACAGAGAAATATTTAATAATAATTAATAATGTTTCTGTTCTGGCTAATAAATAATTTCGATACCAATTTATTTAAAACATAAACGGTATTTACTCCTGGCCTTTCTTTCTATAAAAATATAAACTAAAATAAGGAATCTCGGCAAGATTACTGAGTGTAAAATTTTTGTCTGTGTAGCCTCCTCACAGCCATCTTTCGCCTGGCGATGAGTTCTGCTTATCAACGGTCACATAGGAAATACAATACAAAAAGGATACAATGAAGATGAGGATGTGTCGCGCGCGACTCAACAAAGGAAAAGCGGGCGGGGCAGCGTTACGAACGCAAGCACATACATATCTGTTACACAGAGAGCGTGTGCGACGTTAACGCGATAAACGTAAATCAATAAACGCACCAAACGGAAATTATCAACACCTGTAAAAGATAATTGACACGAAATTAAATTATATGTTGCCACAGCATGTGACAACAATGTTGATTTCATTAAAAACATGCATACATAGCTGCCTTTCGAGCCTTGAGCAAGATTATGGATTAAATTAAAAGTTTTCGTAGTTGTTCGAACTTAAAAAGGAATATTGTTTAATGAAAAGAGTTGCTGGTCAGCCATTTTAAGATAAATATAAGTATATTACAATATATATTAATGCTGCATTTCTAGACGAGAACACCTTCGTTTCATTATTGATTAAATATTAACGAGATAAATTAACAGCCTTTGAAATGTCTGCCCAACAATGTCTCGCATTATTGTCATATGCTCATGTCAAGATCCGGAACAAGATCCTCCGGTTCCTAACAACTGCAGTATCGCTTAGTAGAAGATGAGCCCAAGTATCCTTGTTACTGTTACTTATTTGTGTAAAAATGGGTACAAGGACAACCCGATTATGAGAATATCTATAAACGACTGTGTGGGTTGGGCTGGGTTCGGTCTGCTAACATTTGACCTTACTGGGCTCACAATCAGCTCGGGTTACCGGGGATGGCGAAAAGGATGAGGATGTGCCAGGAGGATGGGCAGACAAAGCGTTGACAATGCCCTAAACAAAAGATACACAAAACAGACGAGCAGATAATGGACGTGACGATAGTGGGAACTGCGGGGGAACCGCGAGCAATGGCAAAATGTATTTACATAGCTTATATGGTCGGGATAAGCTCCATTGTTTTATGCATGCAAACAAAAACAATCCCAGGGTTTGTGGAAAAGCGTCCAAAGAACGCGGTTGCATCTGCTTGGGCTCCACACTAAAACGCTTCCCCTCGGCCAAAGCTTCCCTCTTATAGATACATAGGACTTCAAACCGGAAAATGCTTTAAATTCAAGGAACAAAATTTTGAATTTATTGCAACTAAATAAAGTACTATCTTGTAGCAGATATGGTTATATATGGTAGGACAATTGCTAGTTATTTAATAAGTATTTATTTGTAATTCAGTAGTAAATACTATAATACTATTACCCAATTTGTTGATTGAAAGTGATCTCAGTGTGAAGCTTGTTCGCAATGATTTCGCCATCCCACTAATGAAGATCCAAAGTGTTAACCTTTGTAAGAACTGTGATCGTATTTCAATAATTTTAATTTGTTGGTTTCGCTTTTGTTGGACTAATACAAAATGATCTGTTCCGTTATCGATTTACATAAAAATTCAACTAAATTATAAGTTACAGAACTAACAGTACAATGCGGCGACAATCCGGCAATGGTGCAGTCGGGGAGCTTTGCTCTACTACAGCTCCGAGTGGGCGTACTCGTCGTGCGTGGAGCTCTTCTCTTTAGGTACGATGAACAGGCCTTCCGCTGTGGTCCAGCGCGTTCCATGCTGCGGCTTGTGCACGCCCACGATTTCCATTTGGCCGGAGATGGGTCTGCCGTAGGAGCGGCCCGACATGCCCAGGTACAGGCCCGTGTCGATGTGACGCAGTCGGACATGGGCGTCCCGCATCCAGCTGTCGTTGGAGCACACCACCTCCCAGTGGTCGCCAGTGTCGCCGACGCCGTCTGTGCCGTAGGCAGAAACCTCTTGCTCGCCGGAGAGCGGCGAGGAGAAGTGGTGCGAGTGCAGGTTCTTCTTGGTGGTCAGGTGCTCCAGTCGCACGGTGGAGCCGCAGGCGATGGGCTCCCCTCGCTCGCACTGCTCACCGGTCTGAGCCTTGACCACCCAGTGGCTGTTCACATCCTCTTTCTGCTCCACGCCCGTCACCGACTGCTGGCCGGATCCAGAGCCGTACTTGACATCGTGTGAGTGCAGGCGGAAGGCGTAGTCAGAGTTCAGGAGCTTCAGGATAGAGCCGCAGGTCACCACGTTGGTCTGCGTGGCTATTGTCGGCGTTGGGAAGATGGTAAATCAAGATTAACTCCAATACTAAACGATTGCAAGGCCCAAAGGGGAGGCGGCAAAAAGCCGGCGTGGCCAATCACAGAAGACCACATAGGCGCGTCTTTCGCTGGGCTCCAACTTACCGGCTCCGCTGGAAATGCTGCTGACAAGTGCCAAGCCGGCGAGGAGTAGCGAGTGCTGCATCGCGTCCTGTGAGGTTAATTGTCGTGGATTGGGAGCTAAGCCAGTAAGTGCCGGTTACAATGATTTATTTCTGTGCATCGAACACGCAAACAAACGGATTTTGTGACAGCTCAGGAGATGGGGAACCAGTGTGACCGAAGGGTAGGAAATTCGCGTAACAGTTTCCCCAACAAATACCAAAAATTTGCAATTCTAAAAGGGAAATATCCCAGTCGAGTGGAAAAAATAACTTTCATACATGTTTTTTTAGTTCCCCATCTTGTAAATAAACGACAAAAATGTCATTTAAATTGTTCAACCGTTCATATTATAAAATGTGTAGGCCCAGTATAATTTCACATTTATTTTGCATAGGGGTTATCAAATTTCCTTAATATCCTTATAAACGAGTATTTTTTTTAATTTATACAAAATTCAAAGTATACAAAAATTTAATACAACTTGTTTTGCCCTTGATTTTTCCATTTCAAATTGTAATAAGAACTTGGGGTAATTTTCTATTATACGGGCCCCTTCCAAAAAATTAAAAAAAAAAAAACATAGATAGGGTGTGCCTTAACATACATTTGGGTATAAAAATTATGTTGGGGACGCTCTTAGTTTAGTCACAATAAATCTTTAAAGTTTTGCCTAATTCCCATACAAAATGTGTAGCACACACGCACACAGACAAATGATGAATACACAAAATTCAAGCGCCTGTCTGTGTATCGTCGCGGTACAGTGGGCTGTGCAGTTTAAAATTTTTGTTAAATTGTGCTTAGCGTAAATACTATATACGAGTATGTCGACATTTTGCACACTTTGAATACTTTAATGCGAGAAATATAAATAAAACAAAAAGTTGACAACGTAAAATACGTAGTAATTAACGACTTTTCAATATTAAGACGTACATTTGAGTATAAAAATTATAAGGAGAATTTTATAGTAAAGAGCATACAGTTTGATGAGG